>JANQDE010000142.1:130996-140996 GCA_037157785.1 Cephalotes varians
TATATATTAGTTACCGTCATCGCCTCTACTGTTGACATCACAGATATTCCTTTTCCAAAGTCTGTTAATATGCCGGAAGAAAGTGGCATGTTTACTTTTACAGCTCGGAGAAAGGTATGTGCGGACATTTCGTTGCTTGTTAAGCTCGCTTGGAATATATTACATTTTTCTCTCATCGGGCATCGTTTCCGTTTCATTCAGTATTCCATCATAAATGTTTATAAATTACGATAAGTACGCATTAAAGTATATATTATTACCTTATCAATCACGTATGGATTCTTCTTGGTTAGTTCTAAGCACACTCAATCACGATTTATCGGATACAAAGCAAGACACAAATGTTAAATTACATTGACTGTAAAATTTTAATCGTTTATAATAATAGCCTCGTGTTCAATATTTCATTTCACGATGACAGCAAACGGTTACAGTGACGATCTTGGATTTTTACTCTCATTTCGTTATCACGAAGGATGAAAAATCTTCGTAGCATTTGATATTGTGTTTCGAAATTAGAAATACTAGAAATGCAGCCGTAAGTGAAACAGGCGAAATATCGAAAGCATATAACTTCCAAAATCTAATGAAGATTTCTCTTTTTCTTTTTACGGTATGAAAAATTCGCGAAAACCGCACTATCGTTCCTTCGACGGTCTACGATCATCGCGCTTATTATGCATGACCAATGACAAACCAGAGCTCCGAGCCACATTTATATCTCTCTGCGATTAAGATGCAGCAGAAACGAAGTACTCGAGCAATGTACGTACGTAGCTCGTAGGGACATTTCAACAGGCTGTCAATAAAAGTATCGGCGGCGATATTCAGTAGCAACTTTCTTTGATACTACTGCCGATCTGCTCTCGATCCGATTTAATCCTCAAACCGTTTTTCCTCATCTTAAACCTTCTTTTCCCTCAATCAACCAACCTACTCATAATTTGACTATCAGCGAGAACCTCACGTTTGGCCCTTTAACACCTTGGCATATTACCCTATCTCTAGCCCTAATCATGCAAGAATACTTAGCAGCGTATCGTAACTAATCTTGTCCAGTGATATTAATAGCAGTCGTATCTTTGTTCTTGTTTGTTCCCGGTCCCGCTCGCTCGGCTATACGTTTGGCTCTGGTTCGTCATTGTTCTGTGTGTACCTACCCGCTACCTTCACGAACACGGACTTGCGCTGGGGGTCCATCCACACACGTGGCTCTCCGTGTGCCTCCTACACCACAAATATTGGTTCGTAATGGAAATATTTCTTTTTAATTGGGTGTCGCATATGTAACGGATTATGGTACTTGATATCATTTTCTCTCTCTCTCTTTTTTCTTTTTTAATTTTTTTTGCATACTTCTTCACATTTCTCTTTTTTTTTACATCTGCATTTATGTATCTGTCTATATCTCTATTTTATATCTATGTTTTTATCTATTTGTTATGCATCCACCTTCATTTTTTCATTTCTTCATGTACGCACATTTAAAATCTACTTTTTATTATATAATTTATCGACTTGTGCGCCACCTTCACTTTTTTCTATCTGCTATATTTATCAACTCACACATGTAACTTCTCCCTGTCTCGCTTTACTTGCTTATCACTTTATAAAAACGCTCAACCATATCGCCATTATCTTTCTCTCTCTCTTTCTCTTATGTTTGCATTTCTTACGTCTTCAACGGCATTTCCATTCAAACGACATATTTCTCACGATCCAAAAAAATCGATATGTGTCTATGCGATCACGCGAATCTCAGGTCCGCCTTCGGCGATTCTCGCGATGCGACTGTCGCACCCGTTACACGGTAGCCTGCTACCACCAGGAATTTGCTACACGTGCGACGTGTGCGGCAAGACTCTCTCCACGAAGCTCACTCTAAAGCGGCACAAAGAGCAGCAGCACTTTCAGCCCCTGAACAGCGCAGTCTGCGCGTTATGTCACAAGGTGTTCAGGACGCTCAACAGCCTGAACAATCACAAGAGTATCTATCATCGTAGGCAGAAATAAAAGTGATTGCGCACGCGCGTGTCTTACGTGCCAAGAGACATCACGAAACGAGCTTAATAGACGCTAACAAAACGTTCCACGTTGTTTGCGATAGCCGTGTGACCAAGTCGTCATATAGCGTGTGGCTATCCAGAGAAAATTGCGTCATTCTCCTTTCGACATCTTGCTGTCTAGCTAAAAAGAAAGGGAAAAGAAGAAAAAGAAAACGACGTCAAATGTTCGAAAAGACAAGTGATTTCAACCCGTTCAACTCGATTCATCGATTCATAATCATTACCGCGCGCGTATTTAACGCTGGATGCACCCCGTCTGATTTCACTTGTTTAGTCTATCAAAATGCGTGATTCTTCGAGAGTAGTATTTATTGTCGCCCATGGTTTCGAATTGATTTATTTCGCTATGGTATTTTTTTCGGCTACGATTATTAAAATTTGAAACCAAGAAAGTTGCGGTACATCATCAAATCATCAAAATAATTTGTGGCAAGTTTTAAGGGGTTAATACAAGGCCACATATAAAGCCGGTGCGAGAGAATCAGACGGACACTTTTAGCGATAAATACGATACGGTGAAAATTGATACGGACCTTTGACCGATAACGGACCGCCGACGTTTTGTACGAGACTTGAAACGTGATTGTTATGTTATTATCGTCTGTCGATTGTACATCGGTCATAATAGGTTTGACATTTGGGACCATGGGATCTGTGGGGATTTTTTTTTTAACCACTCGATCATTCGAGGAAGATGCGATTATCGGAAACAACTCGGTCATTTTTCGAGAGACAATAGAAATTGCATCGAATGTCGCCATTGTGTTCACGATGTTTGTGCGTGTCCTTAAAAATCTCCCTCGTGTGTCTCAGTCGCTCGGCAAGAATTTTTGTAAAAAGTAGGGAACGTCGCGCGTGAGAATCAGTGCTTCCAGGTGCAAATGTACGTGGTGTGAATATCGTTATCATGCGCGAATTGGAAATCGGTAGAGAACTTTGGATCGCGCGTTATTTTATATACATATATATATATATTTTCATTTTTTTATTTCATAATTGGATATTATGACGAGACGGTGATATCGCGCTCCCGAATTTTCAAAGAAGTTTTAGGATCTAATTAAATGATAAAGTTGTGATGAAAAAGAATGAGACTGAACGGGAGTGCAATCAATAATTGAAATTAAAGTTGGTTTCTCGAGTTGATTTTCGAGTTGATTTCAATCGACACGTTCAATCTTCGAGGCGTGTGTTGTTAGCAAATCGTTTATTCGCACGTAGTTCACGGAAGCGATTACTTAGATATTGCACGTAAGATTTACACACACACACACACGCACGCACACACGCACTCACACACACACACACACACACACACACACATACACTGGCGTTATTTACGGAACCCAGTGTACGTTTGTATGTTATGTTGTGTTTTGTGTGTTGTGTCAATGGATTAAAATATAGAAAAGTAATCTTAATTTTATAATTATTTGTACTTATTTTGCTAGCGTACGCTTCTCGTATATTCTTTTTTTTTTAAATTTCTGTTAATACCGTAAGAGTATATAAATGATCGGTCGCACGACGGGTCGTATAATAGACTGAATATGGCGATTTTAATATCATTTCGGAGATTGACAACGGTGTATAATCTCGTTGAGTACAATTTTCGAGATACAGCGATCATCATAACTCGCATCAATTATTATGATTTCTTTTGTGAATAAAATACGAGCTTATATCTGACAGAGATTTTAACTCGCCATGATTATATAGCTGCTTCGGTTTCGGAAACGTTAGTGTGGAACTTAATTGTAGACGCACTTTAGTTAGAGTTTTTCAAGTAAGAGTTAAGACCGCCATCGGCCGCCATTAATAGGGAACGTCTATTATAAGATAGAATGAGAAAGCAACAATTATTTTACTCTGTCTATCGCTCTGTATATCGTTTACTCCATATTATATATGGCGGACCAGTAAAAACATCATCGCTCGGTATTGTAACTCTTACTTACTTAAAGACCTCTAACTTTGACTAAATTCGGCATTGCTTCGAGACGAGGTGAATCGTTGTCGAAAGCATGTCGAAAGTGCTTATTGGCTATGAAATGCAAATTAATTTAATTTTATTAATTAGATCAATATAACGCGAGAATGGGATATATTATTTGAAAAAAGGCTTTTAGTGTCGAAGACACAATCGTCCAGCTAAATATAGGTAGAAGCGTCCAAAAATAAAATTTCGATAAGACTGCAAGAGAGATAGGCACATTCGAGAGTTTAATCATTTCAATATTAAATATTGCCCGATTTACATGGTTCTGATGATTTGAAGAGAACGCGATATGATTTTCAGAGATAGAAAATAATCGAGTTAGCCTAGGTTTGCGAGAAATATTCTTATATCGTCATTTTTCATTGTCGTTTGAATCGGGAAAAGTGAGATGCAATGGTTTTTAATATATATATATATATATTAAAAAATAATATATATATATATATATATACACACATATATACGCATATATTTTACCCTAATATATTCATTCCATATTAAATGCTTTAGCGAGCTATTCTATAAACTTACATTCGTTTTTATGATACCTAACGAATTTTACATAAAGTACCTTACTTTGTTATTACTCTTTATTATTATTATTATTATTATTATTATTGCTCATATTGTATATTGCAATTATTATCATTAGTATATTGATTATTAGTATTGCTGTTAATTGTTATTAATATTATTATTAGTATTACTACTATTATATTCTTGCTCTTATTGTACCGTTGTATTACGGCTGTTTCCGTTTCGCGGCATTCTCGATGGGAGTTCCGTTTTATAATATATTTCATGGACACAGATTATTTCGTGGTATTCGGCCGGAATATCTCATTTTTCATTCGTTCCTTCTCGTCCATTTCGCATTCTACGGTGCTTCAGAACCGAATCTCTCGAATAGTTGCGTTTTTTTTCATGGCTTTTTAATAGTAATGCGATTTCGCCAGTTCGAGAGCAAATGGACGGGAAGGCTATGAAGAATACGCCTACTGTTAATGCCAAAATAATACAAAGGTTCAGAAAACGTTTGAAACGTGTGCGAAGAAGATTTGCGAAATTTTGGACATCTTTTGGATTTGTGCTATGTCCGGAACCGATAGATTACTCGCATTCATAAGTAACTCACAAATAGGCAGCCGTATACTTGTCATCGCATATAACCGTAAACGATACATTTTAGTAGAACCTCGACGATTCACGCTTGGTAAAGAAAAAGCCTATACGATGACTAGAACATCATTGTTTTGTGTCACGCGAACAGTTATAGCGATATAGATATCGCTAGTAAGCAAGAACTGACGAATCGCGCATCGGTCTAAAGCACGATCATCGTGTGATTCGGTCAAATAACGAGAGATAATCTTTTATTTTTCTTGGATGGAGTTGTGAAGGATCGCGCTATGATGTGTGAACGCGAGTTGGGACACGATGAGAGATGTCGAGCACAATTGCGAGCGAATGTGAATTTATAATGCTGACGTTCGAGACTAGGATGATACGATCGGAGATTACATTGATATCCGATTACAGTATGCGGAGTCACTTCGGCAAAATTGTGTGATGACGAGGTCAATGCTACGTTGGAATATAGTGTTTCGCAACAGTCATTGAAATGGGTCGAGTTGTATTTAAGACAAGACTTTCTTGAACCGGTGTACAGTTAAAGCGAAGTTGATTTACAACAGTGAGGCGTGACTAGCGCCGTGTTATTTTCATTAATGAAATTAGGTTTCCTGATACGTATTCAAAATACAAGTAGAAGTCGGGTAGGGCCGAAAATCGATCGAGAGCCGAATTACGTTGGCAGAAGGACTGATTGCGGAGTATCGGACATGTGAGACTCGCGGGGGGCATCAGCGAAGCTATAATAAATTTAGATCGCGGATTAGAGGAAGCGAGACTGCATTAAGGCTGAATCATAACGATTGCGATAAGACCGAAGAGTCTGTGTGACAGCGCGAATCGAGATCCGCTAGTGAATGATGCAGGATCACAACAAAGCTTGCGCCAGACTATGCGCCATTCGTGATTGGAAATAAAACTCGCAATTTTCTATTCGTAGAAGATTTGCAAACAATGCAAATGGACATATTCGTCGAATTTGTACTCATTTAATATTCGTGTCAATTCGCTAGCGGAGCGGTTTTTTTGACGAAATCAAAGAACGCGAATCACCACGAATAGCGCATGGTCTAGCGCCAGCATTAGACTTGACTGAATCACACTTCGGTTCATCAAGTCGAATCAATGTCCGATCGGTGCTCCCTTTTACGCGCATGCGTATTGAAAATGGTATCGATGCGGTCTAGTACGACCGAAAAGATGTATAACCAGTAAGACATAATCTCGAATCTACAAATTAAACGCATCGCATATATATATTATCAGGGTAGCATAATTAAAAAAAGAAAACTCTTTGACAGTTTGGAACATCCTATATACATAAATATACATGTGCACGTTACATTACATCTCTAGTAAATTTTTGAATAATTTGATGGGACAAAAAACGGTACATCTTTTCGATCGACTAGATACCGCACTGATACCATTTCCGACAAGCATGCGCGAAAAAGGGAGTCCCAATTGGAACACTGAGTCGCACATGGGACTTATCGCGTTTCTTGACTGCATAAGCGTATCTTTAGCCGCTGTAAAGTATAAATAATTTTTTTAAACAATTTTAAAACTTTGTACTTTTCTTCTACCGAGGCTGATTGGAAGGAGATCACAGTTTTCTCTATCGTTACGCGGCACACATACACACACGTGTCGCGTCCTTCGCCGATTTGTCGATTCGCCCGATCGATTTGTGCTCCGCGGACCTCCGAGTTCTCTCGTTGATCGTACGATCGTAACCCGACAATGAATCGACCGGAAAGCAACGCGCGGTCAACAACAATCGAACCCATACATATATATTTTTTTCTGAAAGTGCACAAATCCCAATATATGCGCGAATTCGACCCGGGTGACGAAATGATTCGCGCGTGCACGAACTCGCATATCGGTATGTTCACACTTCGGCTTGTTAGGCAATCTCTGACGCAGGTGTATATGTACGTTGAATGCATTTATAGATAGGCTATGATAATTTATGTTAAACTATGTTTTATGGAATGCATCTCGTTGCGTCGCACGTATTTTCCGCCTCTCGCATTATAATCCGGATTAATAAGTGTATATCTTTCAGAATGCATTCAAAACGTATTTTGGGATCGATTAATCAATTGTTACACGGTAAATATATACATGGTAAGTAGGTAGATAGAATTGACTTGTCGATTAAACCGGTAAAAAAACAAACGAAGATTATCGATTATACGTTTCTTAGATCAATTGTAAGTATTTTGTATTAACGACAGATCGTGCGGTTCTCTTGGAAAAAGGCTACATTTTTTTATACTTGGGGCAATAAATCGTGTACATATATCGCGAGAGCGTTGGAAGCATCAAGGAACCGTCTTGCAACCGATACGTTTCAATGGGTACGCGAAATTACGTGCGACGCGGAATGCATTAGCGCAAGTAAAGTTAAATAAGGAGAGAAGATTGCGCAGAAAAGAGTAAAACAAAAGCAAAAAGATTGTTAAATCGAGAGAATGAGGAGAGGATGAGGAAGAAGAACGAAGCTTTAAATTACAAGAATAACGAACACAATTTTATAGTGGTCAGGACAAGGAAGGACTGATATTGATAATATTTAAATTAGTAGAGTTATTTGAAGAAATGAATTTGTGAGACTATTGTAAGAAAAATGGCCAAATATAATTGCGAATATATATCTATATATAAATATATATATATACACATATATATTTATATGTGTGCGCATGTGTGTGTGTGTGCGTGTATGTGTGACGTGCTTGTGTAAGTTCGTGCATTACTTCGCGCGAATTATACACGTACACATGTATGTGCATGCACACACATGTACATATATTTGTCCTCCGATCAACGGTCGGTGCGATATTATGCGAATAATAAATTATTAATGAAATTAATGTAAATTTGACTGAATATTTAACTACAATTTATATATTAATAGAGATTTATTTGAGCGTCTTCTTTGTTTATTGTTCGTTTAATTCTTCGCTTTTGTGTTATATTCCTGTAACATGCGATGTCGTGCAGCCAACAGATTACCACCGGTTTATGCGTTATATCGAAGACTCGTTAGTTTGGTATGGTAACTGCCATTGGGACGTCATTCTTCATTACGCGCTCGGTTGCGCGTCGCTTTTAAGTAAAGTAGGCGGGAGATGTAACATATATACTAAACACGTACTCGTAACGTATGTGTCGTAAAGATCTTCGACAATATTGTGCATCGTCGAAGTCTTACTGCTTGTAAAAGGTTGTTGTGCAATTGACAAAAATATTGCGATCGAAAGTGTCGACGCTTTATGAAAAAAATGTCAATTCATTAGAAGTAACGTAAGCTTAATTGGTCTTCCACGCAGGATCCCCAAAAATATTTACAAACCTGCAATTGACGTTTACATATATTTGCGTTGTAGACTTATTTTACGAATGCTCGTAATATTTTAAAGTTTCTACTTTTTAGTTAACACTTTGTTAGCTTTTATGGTAAGGAGGCTTTTATTCGATCGGCTTGAAAGCGACGCGCGACGAAGCGTGAGATCGAGACCTTATATCGTGGCGCGTTGAAACGAACAAGAACACTCTTCCGATTCTGATGCGATTAAGCGTTGCTAAGCGTCCGATCTGAGGAATTACCAGGCTTTCGAGCACGGAAAAGACTGAATACATATTTGTTGATTCGCCCGTGTCGCAGCAGGCCGCGTAGCTTCGCGAGATCCTTTTATCACATTGGAAATGTAGAAGGACCGCATAAGTTGCATATAACCGACTGACCTGATTCGTTCGAGAGAAAGAATCACGTGTTCCATTACACGCACATGTGTAAGTTACTTCGCTGCTATCTGCGACACGATTGGATCGATGACTGATTTGGACTGATCCGTTTCTCACATCGCGATTTTTTTTTTAATTAATTAGGCGACGTGTGCTAATATATAGATATGTATACATTGGACTGATGCGTGAAAATTGTTTGACTGATGTTACCAAATCGTTGCTTAAAAGTAATTAAATGTTAGGTTAAAGAATTTATAAATTTATGAGGAGAGAGAACACGCGCGCGCGTGCAAAACATACGTTAGGAGAGAGGAATCGGCAGAGATCATCGCGCTGCAGATTCGGATAAGCCAAGCGAAAGAGACGCTTCTTTACGTTTTCTCTTTTCTTTTCATATTTTTATTCATCTTTCTGCTGAAGGAGGAGCGCGCCCACGCGCTGGTAGAATAGCAATATCGGTATATCGTTAAGATTGATCTGTGTAGTACAACAATTGAGACGCTCGCGATAACGGGCTCGCTCTCATTTTCGATGCACATACCCAGTTTTTTATCTCCGCTTTTTTCTCTCTTTGGTTTCTTTTTTTGTAGACGAGTGTGCACAAAGATCATGTGATTGTTCGTCGAAGTACACATATCATTTACTTCCCCATAAAACCTTCATGGTTTCCCTATAGACTCCGTTATTTCTAGAGTTAAATGATAAGCGCAATAGGACACCTTACCGAAAGTAGCTATTGAAAAGGAAAGGAAAAAAACACAAAAAAGAAAGAAAAATAGAAAAAACAAGGATTTTTTGCGTGACAGCTTTCTATACAGTAAGTCTTTAATTTTCCATTAGTTGCATTATGATAGGATTATACATTACGATATCTATATGGGTATCGGACAGACAGCTTTCCCGATTAATATTGGTATGCAAACGCTGGCTATAAACACAGAAAAGCGATGCAAAAGAGAGAATACATGGAATATAAATTTTCCGAATATAAAGCCTTACAACAGTGTCAAAGCGCAAGCACTTGTATAAGGCCAACATCGGCTCA
>JANQDE010000142.1:145996-150826 GCA_037157785.1 Cephalotes varians
TCTTCCGGTATTCGCCGATCCGTTATACCTGCTGTCAGTGACTCGAATCTTCGATGCATCAGTAAAGCAGCATGCCGCATAACTATATCGGCACATTGATAGTAACACGGGATATGGATGGGTTTTTTTCAAAAGTCTACTAAAAAGGCAAAAAGAGTCAAAGAAGTCTTGCTAAAGACGCTTTTAAACTTTTGATGTTTCACATCTCTTTTGGACATTTCGCAGTCTTTGGGAAATATATATGTTATTAACGTCATTTATATAACAAAGACCTCGACACTTTAACTGTGACGTTATACATAACAAACTGAAAGTAACTGAATTGTTGCTCTCATATTGCTCGCGCAAATATTGTGGCCGTTATACTATTATAATTATCATGGAATAAAATGAGAGCTATTATTTTTTATTTTAACTTATTGCCTGTAACATCACACAATTGGTCTAAAAGATTTCATTGTCATCAAGAATTCTCTCATTTATATAGACTTAATATACATGTATACTACAACATTTTAAAGAAATATTATTGCGCTGACATTACCAAAGTCATTACACAATACTAAAAACATTGAAAATTGTCTCTTAGTGATACACTCGTTTGTGATTTGCAGATAATGTTGATAATTCTGTTAAATCTTGTTATTTGCTTGGAATAACACGTTAGTTAGCTTTTCTGATGCGAAGAGTCATGTTGATAGGTAGATGGACATGGTGAATTTAGAAACTTTCGGGTACTTTGGGTAATATATTAAAAACGACTTGTTATCTTTCATAGGAACCTATTACCAAGATCCTTAAGACTAATCTACATCTTTCTTATTCTTTTCTATTTATACGTCCGTCACATTTCGTGTCTCCTCACAATCTCTTTTCTTTCAAACTGCTTTCTATCAACCTGCTCATCCATTCGTTGCTTGCTTGTTTGCATGTCCACTTGATTGTCCGCCTGTTGTCTGTTTGCTTGTAGTTTTGGCTACGTATTTGTCTTGATTTGCATTTCTTTGATTTATTTTTCTATATTGATACTATTGGATCTTCACGAAAGAGAATATTACCGATATACACCGATATGTCGGTAGGAAAATTGGTGAGAATTGGACTATTTGAAAAGCGATCGGTGATTCGATCAACCGCCACAATTGGCAGAAATTGCACGTTTCGTGAGAGCGTATAAAATCTAATCGTAATCGTGCATTCGTTAATGGATTCGTGGATTCTTGTAATGGATTCTGTATCGTTCTATACTGAATATACGATATAACGAATTTAAGTTTTTTAAGTATTTGTACTTTTTTATATTGTTTTATGTTTATTGGATGATACTTTTTTTATTATTAACATTTTATTTTGCTTTTTATTGTCATATTTTTTATGGATTCGGGAACCAATACGAAATCGCTCCTTTTTATAGGCGAACGTCAAATAATCAGAATTTTTTTACAGATTCTGCGTGAGGTTTCTTAACGCAGAAGATATACTTGTACGATATCTCGAAACTGCTCGTGTTTCAATCTTTGACACTTAACTTGTCTTTGGAGATAGATTTGCCTTTATAAACCGTCCGATTATTGATATGACTAACGATAAAAGTAATGTGTGCTCAATTTTTAGGATGTGCATAATATGTTGCACTACACAAACTCGTTGTTAGTAATTTCTATCAGCGAATTGGTTTTAATACGCTAAAGCATACTAATCGCTAACTCGATGCACACGGTATAATACATCCTTTTCTTTGTCTCTTCTCTTCTTTCCTCTTCCTTAATTAACATCCTTTTGCGTCTCATATTCCATTCCGAATAAAATTCGCAAGAGCGGAATAGAAATAATTACTATCTAACAAAATCTACCTAATTTATCTATACGGAGCTTTGCGATTTGCACACAACTCCGCATTATTCTGTATTCTTTCCTTTTCAAACATAATCAAACTTCGATAAGTCAGAGTTGGTGATTCCAAATACAATTTTTCCTTACATTAATTTATATATATATATATATATATATATATATATATATATATATATATATATATATATATATATATATATATATATATATATATATTACACTATATACATATGTAATTCTTGCTACATCATTGTTTAGTGTACATTTTTTGTTATTTATATTGTGATGTTCGTATTATTTATGAAATTACGATGTAAATTGTTGTAACAATTTAAATCAGATTGATTTTTGAAAATCAAATCAAACTTTCTTCTTTTTTTAGCACTGTTTTCAAATAAATTTAAAAGCACCGAATTATTTCATATTTGGCAACTAAACAAGTACAGCAATATTTTCAAGATGAAATTAGCTCATCCTTCGCAAGACAGCTTTGGAAGTACCAGCTCTGAGCTTCTAACGATCGGTACATCTTATCGATGTGTCATCTGATGCCACATACAACATCTAAGACGAAGCGATTAACGGAGCTGTTAGAATTTCGATGACATCGATCTTATTGCTGTAGATGCGACAGAAAAAGTGCATCTTACGTCAATGTTCACAGCGAAATAAAAAAGATCTCTATTTCTCGTGTCTACAGCATCGAGAAATCAATTGTCGTCGAAATTACATCGGTTTCGACGTGTGCATAGAACGATGGATAACTCTCCCGAAGAGCGGTCTTATACAGATCTGGATGCGTTTCAGGTACGGGCAACGGGATGCATCCGGCACCGACGACGCCTCCCACTGTCATGTACCGAATGCCACCACCCACGGCAGGTGGCATAAACGAGCCTCAGGAATGCCCGTACTGCCGTCGTACGTTTTCATGCTACTACTCCCTCAAACGCCACTTCCAGGACAAACACGAGCAATCGGACACGCTATACGTCTGCGAGTTCTGCAACCGTACGTATCGTACAAAGAACTCACTGACGACGCACAAGAGTCTGCAGCACCGTGGTACAAGCGGCGTGCTGAGGCGGCTTTTAAAGGCTACGGCCATGAAGAACGTCTTCGGTACCATGCAACATCAGATGCAGATGCAGCAGCAACCACAATGAAAACGTCGGAAAAATCATAGTCACCCTGTGCCGAATCGTTTGCGTCGTCATCGTCGTCGTCATCGTTGTCGTCGTCGTCGTCGTCGTCGTCGTCGTCGTCGTCGTCGTCGTTGTCGTCGCCGCCGCCACCGCTGTCGCCGCCGCCGTTGCCGCCACCGTTGTCGTCATCAATGTCATCGCATTGCTATCGTCGTTGTTTCTCGCGCGAATCGCTCGATTGATGTCATCAGGCAACTCAAGAACCAAGGCCAAATTATCGGGAGAACACGGAAGTACTACCCCGGGACGCTCTCGTACTCAATTTGAGCTGTACTCAGGTCGGTTAGCTCGAGCCGCGGTTCATCAAATCACACGTCGTTCTTAAGCCGCGACTTGCACAAAAGTCGGTTAGCACAGGCTATAGATCATTTTCTAAGCAATTTTATTATCTTTTATTATCTACATTACTGATAAACCAAAACGGGGCAAGTAATCGTTGATTACAGTTAATTAACCGAAATCATCGGTGCGATTCACATTACGAGCTAGTTGAATTGAAGTGAATTACCTGGCAACCTCTGGATTAACGAGATCTCGTTTCTTCGCTCGTGTCTACGCTGTATTTAGGTTTGTATCCGGAAGAAGAGACTGCAAACCGCTAAATCGAGATTAGTAAAGAGGCAATTTAGCTCTTGTTAAATTGCAACGAAGTCTTCGTAATTTCAACGATTAATTTACTCTTATTTACTCGCATTTACAGAGCACATAATGCCTGTCATGATCAATTATCGTAAGAGAAAAAATGAGAAACGGATTAAAGAGAAAGGAGGAAAGCAGAGAGTACATGAAATCCCGAATCGTGGATGAATCAGTCTGATACAAATTTCGGCATTTTCTCCCAGTTTTCCCCCTCGCTTTTCCGTCGTCCACCGAAAACAAACGCGATTCTTCTAGTTTAGATTCGCCAACGTAGCGTTGTAATTTTTCGTCAAGACTGCAATCCAAAGAAGGACAATTTGACTGAGAAGCTTGTAATTCGACTGAAATGTGAAAGAAGGAAAGGAGAACGTTAAGATTAATGCACGAAGCAAAGACACATTCCATTGTCAGTGATCAGGATGCTGAAGACGCCGAGTCGACTGCCCGGCAAAATTTTAAGCGTAGGATCTACGCATGGGACGCGTTTTCAAGGACATTATCCCGCCGCGAGTTTTTTTTTTAGTTAATGTTGTCCAAAAAGCACCCAAGCGGAAAAATTAGGGAAGGATGTAATTAAGACGTTTGGGGAGGGAACATAGTCTTCCGGAAATCGTTTCCGAAATCGAATTTATGTTGCGGATGGAATTCTTCTGTATCGGCACTCTCGAGATGCACTCTAATGGTTTTGACATAGACAAAAATATGCCTAACCGTCGAAACGACGCGAAACCAATGACCATCATCGCGATCTCGGTCTCGTGCGAAGGAATGATTCAAATCGGGCTAGACACATTAGATGAACGGACAGTTTGATGTGGTGAGACACGGAACGGCGTTTAAAATGGCAAATTGCGAACGAACGGGCGAAAAAGGGGACAATCGTGAGGATCGTGAATGAGATTGATAATCTGGCGTCGAAATACGTCCCGATTTTGCATGCGTGTGCATGCCGAATGCACTTTCACGCAGCTGAATGGCAGACGCGCCGAAGTCATTTATGTGTGTATTTTATATATATATATATATATATTGTGTGCGTGCGTGTGCGTGCGTGTGCGTGCGTGTGTGTGCGTGCGTGCGTGCGTGTGTGTGCGCGCGCGTGTGTGTGTGTGTGTGTGTGTGTGTGTGTGTG
>JANQDE010000142.1:154249-179375 GCA_037157785.1 Cephalotes varians
CAAAGAGCATTGAGAAAACTTTGCAAGATTTTTTCCGACGCGAGTGATATTTACCTTGGAAAATATAGAATCGCGAATGTCGCGAATGTCGAAATATAGAATCGTTTATGATGTATTATCGGTAAGTTTCTTTAATTTCAAGATTCAACCGATTTTTTTTTTATTTAACTCTTTTATTTTATCATGAAAACGCAACTTTTTGATTTGTGTTAATTGGAAAGCCGATGCTAAATTGACAACAGTGCGATTCGTAGAATTCTAGCATGGGGAATATCACGAGAGTCCGGGAAAGTTATAAATCGATTGTTTAAGAACACTCTTCGGTTTTAACGGAAAGAGAAAAAAATTTTATTTCCAAAAAGGGGGATCAAACGGAACTAAACTAACTAATAAAAGGAAAACAAAGAGAAGTAAGAAGCACATCAATGCTAATCAATAAAACGAAATAGCGATATAATTATATGAAATTAAAAAAAAAAGAACGTCGTACATATAGAAGAAAGACTATTTAGATTTATTTTTATTATGTCTTCAAAAAGACTTTAAATAAAATATTTAAATTGTGCCATAATTAATATTAACAAAATCTTAAGTATAAATTTATTGTTACGAAAGTTTTTAAATTTATCAGAAGAAATGAAAATTACAAAAAAAGATGAAAAGAAATGGTGAAACGCTAAGAAAAAGAAAATATCATTACTGTGTCTATGAATAATTAATAGTGCGATAGTTCTTAGAGAAGAAACATCGTGTCGGTTTAATGACGATTGTCGTATCAATAAGAGAATCTAGGATTAATAACGGTTGGTTATTTACGCTCAATATAACTAAGAATTTACATAGTATGAATCTTTTCTACTTGTACCAAAAATTTTATTGCTAACTGTCGACTTTGTTTTTCTTTTTTATGTATATAGGGCATTACCTCATGTCGTTCTTATCGAATATGCAATGCAAGATTATAATTAAGGAATTAATTAAATCTGTTTGAATTCAAACGTTCGACTACGAAACGATTGTTTTACCAGTCGGATATTCGACAGAAACGTATATAAGTCGTGTTAATGGCGATAAAGTCACATACGATATGTACAACTATACGTATATATATCATACATTTTGTCATATATGACAAATTAATTACTGCATCAATGCATAAGCATATGCATTATGTCGGCGTAATGCGTGATGCGACATTAAGCTTGGCGAATATCTGACGAGTGCGACACATCGTTTACAGTCAATTCACGATCCAATCCAATTATTCGAGCCAATGGGAACTTAGCGAGATTTGTCGTATGTCGTATGTTCAGTGAGCGAAATGACGTCGGAGAATTCAATGTACCCTTGGAATGTACATACGTGTACTTCTTTAGAGAATGAGAGCGAGAGAAAGGGAGGAATGGATGAACCTACGTGAACACGTCTCCAATGTGTAATTGAAGTGTATATGTGTATGTATATGTATATGTGTATGTATATGATGTATGTACGTATACGTATATGTATACGATATATTTGTGTATATATTAGATTAAGGTGGCACGCCGAGCGTGTACGAGCTGTTGCGAATAATCGAATCATAAATCGCACGAGCGTAAACGAATGAGGTATGCGCTATTTTCTTAATGTATCATACAACATAATAGGCACGGAGAAGGACTCGTAACAGATTGTGGATTTGTTTCTGTCCATTCGTAGGAAATAGAAAAATTTGAAGGAATTTTCTTCTGAGAAAAGAGAGAAAGAGAGATAGAGAAAGTTGGAGAGAGTAAAATCGAGCTGGAACGGAGTTCTTGTGACGCTTGGAAAGAGACTTTGTATCCACAACAGTTACGTTTCTTTTCGCTTCACGCATTGTACGTCCATTATTTCTGATACTATTATGGATATCATTGTACGTATATTAAACATATCTTCCGCGAGTCTAGCTATATATAGAGAGAAAGAAGGAGATACTTGTGTATTCTAATTCATTGCTGGAGAATTTTATATATTATGCTTTATGTATCATTACGTATCACTATGATTATCTCATTGTCACCATCATTATCATTGTCGCTGCCATCGCATAATCTTCACCAACATCATCTTCATTGACAATAGCCATTCTTCTCATTGCTATAATTATTTTATTATTATCATTATTAATGATTATAAATATCATTAGTAAGAGAGAATGAGAGAGAGAGAGAGAGAGAAAGAGAGAGCGCAATACATTAGTTTCTATTATTATTATTATTATTATTATTATTATTATTCTTATTGCTACTATTACTACTTCTACTTCTACTACTACTACTACTACTACTACTATTACTATTGCTGCTGTTATTATTGTTATTAGTATGCTACTGCTACATTACTATTATTTTCAATATTGTCAGTAATTTTTGTTATATCGATACGTTTATTATAAGATAGCTTAATTTTGTTCATAGAATGTATAATATCGAGGACTGGTCGACAGTACATTATGTTGCACTATGTACGCATAAATATTGTATAGACATCTTTGTTAGAATATCTAATTTCTCAGATCCTTATTTTTATTTCGTATTCTATTACGACGTTTTACAAAACCGATTGTTTAAATGTGTTAGGAGATCTTATTGACCTATTATTATTATTATTATTATTATTATTATTATTATTATTATTATTATTATTATTATTATTACAGTTATTAATTATTATATTATTATATTTTGCTGGTATTATAGTAATTACAATTATTATGACTATTGCTGTTATTATGAGTACTATATTGCTATTATCGGCATTCATCACTGCAATTATCTTTTACAACTAATTCCGCTACTGCTACATAATTGATATAGCTATTATAAAGAGTAATATTTATTCGGAAATTCGTTGTGACGTATGAATTTCGTCTGCAAATCTGAGGCGAGAAGAAGGGAGATACATAGTCACGATGTGTAGACTTCGAATCGCAAGACGTCCGTCATGTCACAAAATATTTGCTGACGCGCACGCGACAACGTATCGATCCCTTTTTATCGCTACATGTAAGCTTAATTTTAGTTGCATCATCGTCACAAAAATCATAAGCTGTCGAAATGTAGAGCGGGTCGTAGAACGCAAAAGGATCCACGTGTTGCAAGAGCAGATCATAGCAGTTTTTGGTTTATTGATTTCCTTTTCGTTCAGATTAAATTTTCATGTCTATAGCTGAAGGAGGTTAAAAAGCGTCAATTCGAGATCGTGAAAGAAGTAATTCTAGTAATTCTTTGCTTTTTATATTTCGTTTCGCATTTACGTTTCTTCATCATACTCGAACCTTGACATAATGTCAAATGAATAGACAATTACGCTTCTTCGGATTTACAAGACTGAGAAACAAGAAAATCGCAAGGCTTGCAAAATTCGAATGTGTAGCTTTTTTCACTACGATTGAAAATGGTTAAAATGAATGAAAAGTTGAGTTAGTAAGCCAAACTAGTTTTCTACGCTAATAATTATATTCTGAACGTTATAAATTTGATTACACACTAGGTTAATCAGACAATGATGAAAAAGATATCTTTTATAAAAATACAGAATATTTAACTTAATATCTCATATTGTTTCTAATTGAAATTCATACAGTACAGAACATTCCAGCAAGATTGCAACAACGTTGTAATGTTGCTACAATATTACTGGAGTGTTCTATGCTGTATAGGAAGAAAAGTTTCAACAACTTGTAAAATTTAATAAGGTGTGACGATTAATATATAATTTTTCATAATAACTTTGATTCAGTATTTAATATTTATTTCTTTCCCTTGAGTAATAATTTTATCATTGCTGTAAACTGACGCGTTAATGTTGTTTTTCTCAAAGCACATTATATTGAGAAATTATTTCAAAGTACATTATATTGAGATTCGAGTGCGTCTACACTTTCTTCCATCCATCCCATTGTATCAATGTCAACCTATTCACTAAAGCGATTTAATTGTAACAGAAAATAATGCCGCCAACACGAATCCGTATTAAGTTTTTACGCAACGGATCAACGCTTCTCGACAAGAATTCCCGCACAATTTCGCGACGTTGTGGAATCTTCGGTGGACAATCACGGCCCGACTATAATTATAATGTAAACAAAGTGCAACACGCTGCCTTGCTGAACAGTACAAGTACAAAACGAAATACAAATACATAAAAAAAAGAAGAAAAAAAGAAAAAATCGCGTCTTCGATTTAATGGAGGAGAACGATTACCGGTAGTTAAGGGATATCAAAATGAAGATTAAAACGACAAATTGTTAAGCCGTTAAGAGATGAAAGAAAACAAAAAAAAGATAAATAAATAAAAAGAAAGAGGCTCCGTTGTGCATGTGACAACAGCCCGGATCCGTCGATCATACTATGAATGCACGAAGGCTAAATCAACGACGGTGGAAATGCGTTTGTTCACAGATACCTCAGTTGCCGTGGCCTCAGACCCTTTCGAGTTTTACAATCACTTTTCGCTATACATGTCTTGTCCGTCTGTCGCATTTATGATTTAGAGAGAGCGAGAGAAAGAAAGAGAGAAAATGAGAGAAAGAGGGGCGTAGTACTTTGCACTTGTGTAAACTCATGGATTATGTATATAGATAATATTATGTACAGTCATCGCGATAATTGTGTTAACGCGCATCTACTTGGCTGACTTGCGACATTTTGTGTGTCTAGCGAGAACCTAGCAAAATTATATATCAATATCAATTCTTGCTTCGAGTTTGCGTCCGGATCGTATAGAACAAACGATCGTTTGACGATTATCATTAAGCGTTTTTCAACAAAGAGACACGGATGACACAGCGTAACACAATGAATCATTTCATCCTTGTTTAACATTGGCAAACAACAAGAATAATAATTCACTGTATTACACTGTGTCATCTGTGTCTCTTGCTGGAAAACGCTTATTCACAAGCACTTTTTTTTTAAACGATATAAACAAATCAAATTTGAGTGGGTGAGCAATTTGAAAGATGTAGGAGATAGAAGAATACGTGATTACATCCAGAATATGTAGCACTCTCCAACATTTGAGCGCTGAGGGCAGAGTGGATTTTTGTATCTCCTACATTTTTTTACAATGTAATTTAATCGATTACGAGACACACAATACATGTGTATATATTTATCCTGTGAATTACATGCATCTCTTCTTCCCTCGCTGATTCTTTCGTTACGTCTCCGAGCCGAAGAGATCCGTCGCACAACCGATGTCCGTAACGACTTCCGTAATTAGTATATTTACGGGGGGAGGGGGGTTTTCTCATCGAACGGTTGATTCCAAGCGGGCTTCACCTATGTTCATGATATGATCGAACACAATCGAAGAGGAACAACGTTCACTCCAATAAGCCTATTCGATAAAGAGCCTAATTACATTTTATGTCTCCGCGAAATCATAATCCGGATTTTCCCTTTCTGGGAAAGGATCCACGCACAAATGCGAAGCTTCCCCAGCTCTAGCTGGGCTCGAAGCGAAACGACACTGCCAAAAATCTATTACATACAGCTCGTTAGAACCGTCAAATTCACCCACTCGTCCTCTCACTCATGAGGATCATCCAGAATTTATCTAAATAATGGATGTATAATCTTCCGCGTCTGAGGCTCGGCAATAAGATATACTTCTCATCATAAGCTACAATAGTTGTTGTACTTATTTCTCCTATTTTATCACCAGTCTCTGGATGTTAATGCGGCTACGAGCAACACGTGCATCGTTCGTATGCGACGGACTTCCATAAAATGAATGCACGGGGAACGAGTGATAGAACGACGCATGTGAGAGCGCGAAACTCGCCGTATTATTATTATTATTATTATTATTATTATTATTATAATATTTTACAGAGTGCGGATATTAGATATAAAGATATGTATAGATAAACCGTACACAGACAGAGACGTACACACAATGCGAGCGTGCAAGCACGCGCTGTACACGCGCACACATGTACACATATTGTTCCGTTATCGCCGTTATACCATCCGTGTAACATAACATTGCAAATAAATTTGCAGTTTATTAACCGATCAAATCTGTGACTCTTTCCCATGAATTCCTGTTCTATAAGGCTACCGGAAATAAACATTCTCATGTTTTTACATATTTCGATAGGTATAGCTTGATAAATAAATACATTCATGGAGGATTATCGAAGGCAAGAAAAAGAAAGGTCTCTTTGAAGGTAAAATTGTTGTATTTTGCGCGTTAGTAGGTATAATAATTTTTTCAAATGTATAATCCGAATTATAAAATATAAAAGCAGAATTTGCGCATTTGAAAAAAAATTTTCAATTTTACTATGAAATTTTTACAAGAAACAATTATTTTAATGTGAATTAAACGTAAAATATCATAAATACGAATTAAAATGTTTAGGAGATTTGAAGATTCAAAGTAACATTAAATCTCTCTCAGATAATCTGCTAATTTAAAGATTTTTATCAATCTGATAATTATTAATAACGTTTATCATAATTCTAATATTAATAAATAATAATTATACCATAACTCTCTAATTATTATCATCGGCAATATGAGAGATTGCGGATATAATTATCGATTAAAATTACAATAAGAACATTTTGAATAATTTATTTTCCTTCATTATTTTTGTTATCTTAAATAAATAAAAACTAATAAACAATAATAACTCATGTAATATATTACAATTAACAAATTACAAAAGTAATCGGATAAGGCTATAAAAAATAATCCGATTAGATTAAAAAGTAATTAGAGATTTAAGATTAGATTAATAGTATGTCGCATATTTAAACTAAAATAGATCACGTAGCGTCATATTTGCGATCTATTTACGAGTGAAAGCCGAGACAGATGTCGAACGAAGAAGGTGAGTAGACAAAAGGGAGATTGACAGAAACTGCTTGCAACTATTTCCGCCAGTATAGACCATGTCTCCACCCATCGAGCGACGGACGAAATATCGACGCATCAGCTTTACCATAAAGTCTCGTAGCCTTGAACGAGGGGCGCAATCTTCGACATGGTAGTATAGCGCCGGGATGAGTTTGCGCGAGCGCAACATCGGGTGCTTCTCCTACGTAGTCATAGCCGTATATATCGTTTTAGTTGGCCCTTTTCCTAAATGACTTTAAACATCCTAGATCCATTCATAGATCCTAACTTACACATACCGAGACCAAAATGATACGATAATGACTGAGGAGAGATTCAGTCTGATAAACGAAAATGGTAATTTATCAATTAACGTTAATCGACGTACATCTATTTTTGGATGTCACTTTATATTATTATCGTGCGATTTCCCAATAATTATCGAGCAGGAATCAGAAATCCAATTCGAGATTATTTTTCATTTGCCTTTAAGATTATGATACGAACGAACGTAGGAGAAAAATAATGGAAGGAAAAAAAATCGGAGAGATCGCGTGGGAGCGCGCGTGCGCTCGCTCGCACGTGTGAGAGGGTGTGCGCGGGATGAAATCGACTGGGGGGTAGATGCGGCGACAGGGAAGGTGCGGTAGCGGGAGTAGAAGAAAGGAAGGGTAGAGGAAGAGCGCGCGGAAAGGAGAGAGAGGCAGACAGATACGATCGGCGCGAAGATTTAGTCAACAACGCGCGACCACCTGTAGTTGTAGCTTCCAGCCATCCCTGAGAGTCACCCTTCTCTCTCTATCTCTCTCTCTCTCTCTTTCTCTCCGCGTCGCGCTTCGCAACTTTGTCCGTCCCATCGCGATAGCCACGAGAATCGAGTTTGCCAGTTCCGGGCTGCTAACTCTAGCTGACATCCGGGTCGCATAGAACGGAAGATCTGCGAAGGATCATCGACAACGATCTTGCGCCGCGACAAACGGCGGAAACGAAACGCGGGAGAACGGCTTCGGTTCCGTCCGAGAGCTGCAACGGCGAGGACAACGACGACGCTGGCGAAGGAAGGCGATCCCGAACACCGTCCCGATTTACATCTCGTAGCAAGCTGCCAGGATTACCACCAAAATGAAGACATCTTCGTTCTCCCTTCGTGTGATGCGCCGGGTGAGTACAGATTCCATCGCATATCCGTATTTCCAGTCACCAATGGCTGATCGCCGCTTCCGCCGCCGCCTCGCTGAGAGATGAATTTCGAGAGGCGTCGATTGTCGATGGGAAATTACCTCGTTATTAAGTCGCGATTAAAATTGTGAAAGGATTTTTTTCTGAAACGCGCCAAATAAATATCACAAAAAAAATGAAGAATTGAAAGCTGCTGGAAATGCTACGATTATGAATTTCAGATTTTGATATCATATTTTTTATGGAAAGATAATTAATATGAAATAGCGCAGAAGAAAAATTAAACGTTAATATTATACATCGGTTTAAATCTGTGAAACAAACTTGAAACTTCTATTTCGATATATGTATTTTATATGTATTACACTCATTGGGAAATAATCGAGAAAGGAATAATATACATATTGGATGATTGCTGTTATCTTTGACCTATTTTATGAGCCTAGTACGCTTTGTGGAAGGTACCTATTCTTACGGAATTTCATTTTAATCAACAACATGATTGTGTGAGGCACAGACAGAGATCGATGCGACGTATCGCTCAGTACATTAATATTTATGAATTTCCTTCCGGCTAGAAGAGTCTATCGTAAGGCTCGAACTAGCGTGAGCGCACTCGAATAACGATCGAGGTTAACGGTAAAGTTTGCAATTTTACGAAAAATTTAATTCGCGAAAGAGAAACTTTTTGAATAAATTTTCACGGTTATACGAGAAGCGTGATTAATCGATAGTAACGAATGAAACGCGAGTTGGCCTCGCGTGAAGATACACTCGAATAACTCGATCACCCGGGGACAATCGCGTAATTTGATCGTTATGTTTAAACGTTCTCGGATTTCGAGTGTCAAGCGCGCAAGCTTCGAAAGCACCGTTTATTCAGGCCCAGAGATGGCCGTTGTCGTCTGCAAGTCGTAAGGACATGGCCGTTTCTTAAGAAGTGAGAAAACTAACAGCACGATCGTGAGTTCGAATTTCTTGTCGTGATGTTGATTTTCGCGGATTTATTACATCCCTCTCGGAGATTCAACCAGAAGAATGATAAAATCGCGGACAACGCGGTTGATAATCCGCTCAATTTGCCACTCCCATTCGACTTTTCAAATTGTAGTGCTCACATCGAAAAGGGCATATAAATAATAGTGTCATTTAAAAAGATATATTTAAAAATTTGATGCTTTCTTGTAGAAAGCATTATACAGTAACATTATATTATTATATTATTAAATTTCTTATAGAAAGTATTATACGATGTATGCAAGGAATCTAATAGTTTATGTTTTTAATTTTAATAATAGATATTTTGATGATTTATAGTCGATTTTTCTTTTCTTCCAACTTAACGAACGATTATTTATAATTCGAAAATTATTAATTGGATAGTTATTTTTAATCAAAATTGATTTTATTAGTAATTGGACAGTTATTTTTATTAAAAATTGATTCCAAAATCATCAAAAAAATTGATCACTAAAATTACGTTCAAATTGTCATATATATTATCTTTTTATATAAAATTGTAATTGTTTGCTATATGATTATAACTTGATATATACCATAATTTGATTGTAATTTTAGTGAGCAATTTTTTGACGATTTTAAAATCGATTTTTAATAACTATCCAATCACTAATAATTTCCGAATTATAATATATAAGACATAAAACATAAAGGAAATTAAGATAAAACTTAAATGTATGAGAAAAACAAATTATTTTTTGAGAATAAAATTTAAAGATGAAACATATAACACATATAATATTTTATGTATAATTAACATCTTATATTCTACATGTATTTTTACGGATGAACTCTCTAATCATACTACTTTTGGGAGAACATAAACGAACATATAATGAGTCAAATTAATTTTCATAAGACTTTGCAAACTCGAATATGTACTTGCTTACTATCATAAAGTTTATACCATGGATATTTGCTATATTTACCAATATTATGACATTCACGACATATTGCTTGAATATATATATCGCATTTTAATAAAAATGTAAATTAGTTTTTTGATTCCGAATCTCTCAATCTTTGAAACAAAACTTTAAATGGAACCTTTTTATTTACTTTTATTCACTTTGATGTCGAATGACAACACAATTGACGTGCAATACTCGATTTTTTCCTAACGTTCACTAGTGGATAGTTATAATCGTCACATCAGGAAAAAGAAGATAGGATGTGCAAAGAAGGAGTGAGAATTTTAACCGCGCGCGCGCACACACTTCCTTCAGTTTTCCAGGCAACCGTAGGGTTGCATGATGAGACGTAGCAATCCAGAACGTGACCTTCAGCATCGTCTCTAACGATCTCGCGACGAGAAAAGTAGAATACTATCTTCCGCTGTCAGCCTCACAGATTTATGTTTAATTAATTATATATATTGTAACTGGATATAAAATTTTTTCTTACTGTAGGTAACGGCAATCGTTTCAAAACCTTAAACAGCTGTCATGTGTGCTGTCTGGATGACTGCCATTGTTTTTCATCTTTCTTCGGTAGTTGTAAAATAAATTCGAAAGGGAACTTGAAACATGTGCATACACTAATTATCATTTCATCTTACGATACAGCTTAGAATTATATCTTTCTGTTATATTATTTCTTGCCTTCTTTTTTTCCGTCATTTTTAATCGGTAAAGTATTTTCATGTGACTACGTAATTATTTATAACATATTACAATATAAAATCTTGGCAACCTTTAAATGGAAAAGGTTATGAAAGGGTGACACATTTGTTAAGCGATAAGGCTGGCACTCGTTCAGCCAAGTTTCAATGTTAATTTATGGCATATACCAGAAATTTCCGCTCTGCGAAGTGTGCCACTATAACACGATTGTCGCTGCATAGTGTTAATATCAACAATGAATAGTAATTGTTCGTACGTTGCAAGAAATCTGTATGTCGATAATGCTATATTAAATCAAGTTAAAGCCGCGAATACAACTCTGATTGTGATAGAATTGGAGACAATTACGTCGTTAAATTGATTATCATAAAAAATGATAAAGGATATCATTAGCAAAAGATAATAGTTGATATATTAATTACGCGATGTCTCTTTTATTTATTTATTATCCGTTCGTTTATATTTCGATTTTAACTAAATCGAATTGAGTGTATTTTTATAAACGTAAATGCAAAGAATTCGGTAGTTTTGTGCATATTTAACTACTATAATTCTTAATTAGTGACTTCTAAATTTATTTGATTGTATCACTGATAAATTGGATTATTCTGTACAGAGTTGGGAACGTTACTTCGCGCAAATAAAAGTAATGCGTTATCGTTACCGTTATTTTTTGTAAAAAGTAACTTGTTATCATTACTCGTTACTAATTTTAAAAAGTAATGCATTATTATTATCGTTACTTTCTAAGTAACGATTTGTTACTTTTTTATAATGCTAAAATTAAATATTAAATTATAAAATTTTATTATTTAATAATCAGTATTAAATATAATAATCAATATTAAAACTTAAAAGTTTAAACTATAAGCTAAACTATAGCATTCTACATAGCAATCTTTTTTAAATATTAAACTTATGTAATAATTTTGCTATAACTCTTAATATCTTTATTTTTTATCATACTAATTTTTATAT
Organism: Cephalotes varians; assembly: GCA_037157785.1. Lineage (NCBI taxonomy): Eukaryota > Metazoa > Arthropoda > Insecta > Hymenoptera > Formicidae > Cephalotes > Cephalotes varians. The sequence goes on from JANQDE010000142.1 coordinate 165,925, forward strand.
ATTTATATATTTTATTTAAATTTAGATTGTAATTCACAAATGAATGTAACTTATCAACTTTTAGAGCTTTTAAACATTACTATCATTATTAAAAATGTATTCCAATATTTGCTGATCTAATTAAAAATCAAGTTTACTTTCCATATATATTATATATTCCATATATATTTTTTCAGTACTGGCAGTGACTATCGGAATGTAGCTTAACCCCTTGACATACAATGACGAGTTGGGGTCATCATTCATTTCATGTGCCACTGTAGACTTTGACGTCTGACTCGTCAAGAGCTGTTTTCGGCGGACGCCGTGCAGTATATTATTAGATTACTCGGTTGCTTCACTCGATTCTCGTTTGTTTACAATATTCAAGATATCCCACCTTCTCAATAGTTCAATAACAAAAAAGCATTTACAAATCAGAAAAAGCACATTGAAAGTAGTATTCAGTATAGCAGGGATCTCGCACGGTGAATGCCTTACTAGACAATATTTGAGTTTAGTAAAGATTATAAATAATCCCTATAATATGTATAAGTCAAATGCATTATATGAAAAAAAGAGGGTAACAAAAAACAACAGAATTTTAAGCTTTTTATATATTATTATATTTTATAATGCTATTTAATTGTTCTCCATTAACATTATGTATCAACCTGATTAAATGTTATATAACAATCCAAATTTCAAAATAAAATGTTCTCTTTCTTAGCTTGCACATAACTGTTCAGTTGAGCGAAATTAAATAGTATTTTTCGGACGCATCAAATTCCGTTTTATATATCAAGGGGTTAAGGAATGCAGCTTATAAAACACAAAATATTTTTCAAAAAATAAATTTAAAATACATTATAAAATATGAAAATAAATAATTAAATTAAAATAATGATAAAAGTAACGGCTGAATTCGTATATTGTAAGAATCTAACGACGTTACTGTTACAGATAGAAAAAAGTAATTCTAGGATTTTTTTTCGATAACGATTGTTTCGATAACGGGAACGATAATGGCGTTACAAGTAACGCGTTACTTCCCAACCATGATGCTACATGACTGAAATAATTTCGTATTTCTTAATTAAATTCATTTTTTGCTTTATGCGGTAATCAAATTGTCAATTTACAATTTATGGCAATACTATAAAAATATTCTATCGCATCGATTATTCCTTCCGGAAAGAGGGAGAATTATTTGATCGTTTATACTGACAATCATGATAGTTTGAAATATTTTCTCGTGAATTATATACAGAGGCATATAAAGTATCGGACTGGCCTAAAGGACAACAGCCCACCTGTTGCTAGGCCTACAACAGACGATATAGTAAATACTCGGCGTTTCGCGATTCGCTATCGAATACCTAAGCTACGTTTCACTTGGTGCTGGCATCGCTCATGGAATCATTTCATCCTTGTTGTTTATCAAATAAACAAGGACAAATGTTCGCGAGTGTTGCGAGTGCCAAGTGGAACGTATTTCTAGTTGATCATCGCCTATATCTTTATCGCATTTAAAATTATAGCCAATATATCAACAATATAAGTGAAATGATATATTATTGATTCAAGGTCAGAATATATAATTGGTGCACGAACGTGTGGTGTGACAAATACATGGCCCGTCGGCTCAATAAAGTTTATTTTGTGCGAAAATTAATAATAATCTTCATAGACATAATAAAATAATAATTATAATAATTCGTGCAAAAATTGATCACACATTTGATTAATTTCAAACAATTCAGCAGTATCGTTTAGCTCTTCCTAGATCTATTTGGCTGTATATATAATGTATATTTCTTGTGTTTCTATTGTACAGGCGCATCGCGGACCGATGGTCGTGCAGGTACTTTAAAGTTAAGGAAAAGTTTGGGTTATTACGATATAGCTTAGGCGCCATTAGATTAGTTCTAAAGCTAGAGAGCCGTAATTCGCCGCTCTATTAGCGCATAGATCACAGCCTTCAAGACGTTATAGCAAACCTCGTGGCAATTAAGTTATTACATCTGATTATAGTTATCCTATCGTAATCATTCTCCGGATCTCAGTTAATCCGCTTGCGTTTATCATTTGTAAAAAGCAATTATGTTTCTAGGATTTTTACGTTTCATATTTATATATGCATTTCATCGAGGCGGAGTTCTCTGAAAAGTGGCATGAAACATGCTGCGTCCTTGATTAGAACTCGATATAGATCGGCACAATGCATCTTATCAGCCTAATGTATATCCGCCTATATTAAATGCGGAGGTATAATTAAAAGCCCTCGGTGTACGCAGAGCAGCCTATGTAGTGTAATCGCCTCATTCGCGCTAAGTGAGTTCTATAGAAAAAAGTGGGTAGTGCCAGCGTCGACCTTTGAAGTTATCAGTGTTACTCAACTGTTGCAGTGTAAGGGCATATTTTTTTTCCCACGCCTTTTTACACGTCATAAAACATCAGAAGAAAATTGCGAAAACACGATATTGACTTTATTTTTAATTATAAGGAAAAATTGAGAAACACTGAGACTGAGTAATTTGAGGTTAGAGAAGACCGTGGGTCTGTTTTTTATTATTGCACTCTCTGAACTGGTACACACGGTGCAATAAGTTGAAGTGAGGTAAACATATGTTTATTTCACTTCAACTTATTGCACCGTGTGTACCAGTTCAGAGAGTACAGGAATAAAAAACAGACCTCGTGAGTGCGTTCAGGAGCGCTAATAGCGTCTTCCTGAACGCACTCTTTAAAATTAGAAACGTTCCTCTACCTTGTGGCCTTTGGTAAAAAATTTGAATGCGATATCTTATATTTTATATCTAGTTCGTAGTAATCGTGCATAGCATGATATTTTAGGATGCATGAAAGATAAACTAGGAGATAGTATTTGAATCAGAGATTCCAATTACTTCAGCATGTTTTTCATTTGCATAGCTGTGCTGCAGCATACGAGATATTTAATGTTCTTTTCATGCGGATCAAATACAGTCTAATATATTAACTTATAGCTTTTAAAATTATCTTTAACCTCTTGCCTTAATAATATCAAGTGAAACTCGTAGTACGTACTATGAACCATACACAAAAACCATGAATCGGACTCATGATAAAGATTACTCTAGAAGTCTAGATCGTCAGGCGAATTGTTCACAAAATTATATCTACAAGCTTTCAAAATCCTATTTTTCTGTTATATTGTTTTTTCTTATATTATAAAATTTATGTAAAAATACATATTTATAAAAAAATAATTACATTATATATTATTACTGAATTATAGAGCATTATATATTATATATTATTACTGAAATATTTGATGTTTTAGAAAAGAATTAATGTTTCTTATCACAGTATTAATGGCTTCTATAAATCATCAGAAAAGAGAGATTGAGTACATTATCAGATACTTGTTTATCTCGGCGCGCGAGTGATGCCTAATGTGCCTAATTACATACGCACGCTAATCTTGTGCCTAATTACATACGCACGGTCACAAATTAGATAATAAGGCAAGGAGTTAATTATGAAATGTTTATTATGAAATATATTACACTGTTTATGTAATTAATCCGATTAAAAGCAACATTTCATTCCTAGCTCTTATTAATATTTATTTTTAATAATTATTTCTAGAACATGCTTTTTTTGCATTTTCAAATCTTGCGTTTTCCAATTGTGTACACGGTTCTGTTTATTGTTTATTGCTTTCTGATTATCTATTTTGCATTTTCTTTATCGCGATCAGTGATTTCCAAACTGCATTTTTTTACAATTTAGAAGTTGGCTGCATGTAAATCGAAATTTAAACAGCGTTAATATCCAAATATTCAATTACATATGTTTATAGTGTTTTTTATATTTAAAAAATCTTATTTATTTCACATAAAGAAAGAATAAAATTTAAATGCAGTTCTAATGTGTAGTAATGTAAAGCAAAAAATTGAACACGTTTGAAAAACATTGACAACTTTGATCGCCTCGTTGAATTATATGCCACAATCGATGGCATGCTGAAAAAAAAAAGAATCACTTCTCTAATGCGTGCCTCTTCTCTCTTTTGTAGGTAAGTGTGTCGCACAGCGCGAAGCTTTCGCACACCGTCGGTAAGTCATGGCTTTTTTTCCTTGAAAGCTTCCGTCGCGGATGTGAACGCTGTGCTCGTTCCGCTAGCTGAGAAGCTCCTTGGTGCTACCACGTCAGTCGGTATAGTTGAGAACAATTCGCTCAAGTCGTGAACAGGTTACCGACACATACGCGCCACCCGATATATGTCGGTGTTGTGTTATTGTCATACTACTGTACACGCAACACGCGTACTCAGGACTGTGACTAGCCTCGCTTATCCGTATATGCCTATTTGTGTCCGACGCCGCTTCCGGCATTCTTAGAAATGTTCAATGTCGCGCGCAACTCTTTCCTTTCGTTAAGCACCGCCAGGTGAGTATGATAACTTTATTCACTGAAGCTTACACTCACACACACTGGACCGCGACACTAGCATTATGCATTATGCAATCTGTTAGACTGATTACGTATCGACGCGAGACTATGGATCAGTAATTGCATTTTATAAGTTACACATTGCGGCCTCGACCTTTGAATAGCTTCGAGCGACGATTGTATAGTTTATTAATTATAATCACATATCGATAAGTACTCATTACTCGATAGCGATCTTAGTATGCTTTTCCGATGAATTCATTGCGTTTAATTATCTCACTACTTACATTATTGTTGATCGTCATCATCATTATTTTCATTATTGTTGTCGTTGTTATCATCATTGTCATTCGTTATTTTCGTTGTTACTATCCACATGATATTTAGAACAAACAGGATCTATTAGTAAATATTGATCTTTGAGTATAACGCGAATCGTGTATAAAGTCAAATGATTGAGTAGCGAATCGCCTGCAAAGTCAGGCGTCGTCTGTTTAAACCCTGTATCACTACTGGTTAAGATTGCCGGTTAAGATTCTCGATTGTCCGATTCTATTTCAGCCAATCACAAATCCGGGTTTGTTGCACAATGATCAGCTAAAATAGAAGTAGATAACCAGGTATCGGCAACCAGTAATCTGATACGGACTTAACGCAAGGTTTTTTAACCGGTATGTCGCGGCACATTGGTGTGCCACAAAGGAATTTCCCAAGTGTGCCACGAAAATTTTAGAAACAGTAAAAAGAAGCGTAATGAAATATTTTAGAAATGTGTAAGTAAAAAAATAAGGCACGAAGTAGAAATGATGATAAATAGTCGATTAGGGAACCTGCCTCCAATGGCCTTGACTTGAACACGTTCGCTACCACGATCAAGTTTAAGAAACTTTTGCTGTGGCCCATGCCTTTCTTTTACGTAATATGTCGCACATATTCACTTGTACACATATATGAGTAATCAACAACAATTTATGAATAAACAAATACAAATATCAAAGAGGTCAAATTTCGGTCTTGCATTTCGGTCTTTACAAACTGCGGCGGATCTTGGTGCCTAATTATAATTTGTGAATCTTTACATCTCCTGCTCATGCAAACTGCGCGCCGCAATTCGTCGGTCTTGAAACACAGTGCATAAAGCCGGAAACAATCAACTCACATATTAAATTGATAAACAATTTAATAATTTTTTATGCTAACAAGCATCAAATTCTAATTGAGTACCAAGCCCAAATTTATACTGCAAGACCGAAATTTGATCTCTTTGATATTTGTATGTGTTTATTTCAGTCCTAATCTCTAATATTATTGTGAATTGATGAACAAATAATTGATAATCAACTTATACACATATACGGGTAATCAACAATAAAAACACATATGTGATGCCGGGCTCTCGAAACGAACCGCTGTGTCACATATATGTGACGCGTGATAGCGACGTGTTAACGTATGTTGTCAAGGTCACGACCCTGAACAACATTTCAAAGATTTTAGCCAGCGGTTGTTTATCATTATTGTTGTTTATCAAAAAGTTAATGAAATAAGTTTTATAAATATAACGTACAATTATAGATGTAGTTTCGTACTATAAGCGGGAGACGGAGTAGGATGGACCTCGCTTCGCGTTGTAAAATATATGCGTGGACGCAATGGATTCCGCCTCCCTTAGAGGGAGACTCCATCATCAAAAAATTAGACCGATAGATTTGGGTTGAAATCACTTTGTATGGAAAGTTGTAAACTCATACAAAGCAAAGTTCTACATGACTTGACGACTTTACACGCAAAGCAAGATTTCAACTCAAACCTATTTATCTAGTTTTTCGGTGGAACTCCTCGTAGAAGGAGAAGGCGAAATCCGTGCATACTTTGCAACGCGAAGCGAGATTTTACATGGGTTTTGACTTTTTTCCACGCGAAATGAACTTTACACCATTCTTTCTTCTGTTTATAGGGCGAAATGAGGTTTATAATTATATTCTACATGGATTTTCAACTTCACATGCAAAGCAAAGTCCACCTCATATATCAGTAAATTACATTCTTTAGCACTAATACAAATTGGTTTATTTTTAAAACTTTTTTTGTTAATAACTTTTTAATAAACAACGTCGGTTAAAATTTTTGGAATGTTGTTTAAAGGGGAAAGCCACTGTAAAATTTATCTACGATACTGAGGATGGCGAAACATCACGAGAAGACCCTTATGGTCCCGGAATCGATAAAATTTGGTTAATAAAAAAATTTCAATTTTTTGCCTAAAAAATATAATGTTTAAAATTTAAATGCGTTTTTCTCAAAATAATGTTTTTCAAAACGGTGGCAATGATATCTTGAGAACCAATTATCCGATGGGGACGCAATTTTGTGATGTTATTTAATATAATAATATCTTCATTTGCACGTAGCCGATTTTTGATATTTCAATTATTTCAATTTTTTTCTGCTATTTTATTCGTTTTTCATAGGTTAAATTTTGAACTTTTTTATGTAAGTTACTTAATTAACTCAAAAAAGATAATTTCGAAAAATCGCTACGTACAAAGGAAACTACACTTTTATCGAATAAGAAAACGTTTTTGTTTTTTTTCTCAGATCATCAAATCTAGAGATTTCTTTGCCACCATCAAGAAGGATCTTGTACATGGATCTCCATTGAATACAATATAATGTCTGTTCTTTTTGTTATTTTTCAATAAAAATTGATAGAAACTTTCTTCAATGTACAACTAATATTTTTGTCTATTGTATTTATTTCTATTCCTATCATGTTTTGATTAAAAAATTAAAAAAAAGGTATTTTTTTTACATCTTAGTGGCTTTCCCTCTTAAAGTCATGACAAGTTTTGCGTGGTTAATTAAAATATCGTTATAAATATATCATACAGATTTAGTTATCGTAATTCTTTAGATCCTCTATAGATCAAAGTGTAAAATGTTATTATTTAAGATGGAAAAAGTCATTTATCGTATTTATAAATATCACGAGTTTGAGACTTAAAGAACTCAATATGAAATATAATTGGACTTTTTTAAATAAATATTAATATAAATATAAATATTAATATAAATATTATTTTAATAAATATTAATTTAATAAATATATTTTTATATTATGTTACATTTTTATTATTTGTATATTACATTGATAGTGGATTAATGCATTATGATAAGCTGAAAGAGACATGCTCTATTCAGCCATTTTAGTAGACGGCGATTCTTTTGCGGTTCGTCAATATTGCTTTCACAAAGCGAGAAATGAACAGAGAAAAAATTCGATAACGAGTAGTCCACATTGCAAGGAGACAAAGCGACTATGCAAAGCGAAATGTCAAGAGCGCGATACGCCTCGTCTCGCGGCAAGGATTCTCTTAACTATCGAGTCGTCACAGCTACGAAAGCGAGGCGACGGCATCCGCGTCGGAATAGTCTTTCAAGAATATGTATTTGATAGGGATGAAACACATTTATCACCGTTCAAATGCGGTTGTGAGAACAATGGAGAAGTGAAGAGACTCTCGCAAGTAATTTACGCAATGTGTGCCGATAGCTCGTTTGACACCTGCCGATACTTAACAATGAAAGATTCACAAAGGCCCGTGGTACCTCCTCGGAACTTTACTCCGCCGCGGTGCAAAGCGCATTGTGCTCGACGCTCTCGATCGTTGATGATATTTTTCTTAAACAATCGTTCCCTTTCTAGGTGTTCTATTCATTGTAGCATCGTACGCGTTCATTGTTTATGCGACGCATTGCGCTGACAGAAAATATGTGTTCTTGTTGAATAGAATTTTATATCCATTTTTAATTTTATATCTACCTAAAAATCTATGTATAATTCAAATGAAGAATGCGAAGCTCTGGACAAGAGAAACGTAAGTCAGAAAGACAGAGATAAAGGAGAAAGAGCTTAATGAAGAAAGAACATTATACGATAGAAAGATTGAATATGACAAGAGACATTTCATTACATTACATTGACGCGAGTTCGCTGCATAGAAATAAAAAGATTTACGATAAAATAAGAGAAATTGTTCTGGGAAAAGAAAGAAGCGAGGAAGAAAAAATGCAACTGATAATAGATGAATATTGAAATATAATACGAGGTTGTTTTTTTAATATCAAATAATAAGTAAATTATGGAGACAAAAATATTTAGAAAAAACATAATTCTTGCGTATAAACAACTGAGCGGAACACAGATAAATAATTCTCTAGAGATAAAAAGAAATTTTACAACATATTTATATAAATATGTTATGTGAAACACACACACGCACAATTTTATTATATTGTATATTATTATGAATTTTTACAATTTTGTGACGGAAAAACTGAGATTAGAAAATAGAGCTTCAGTACAGCCGAAATAGGCCACGAGCGAAAGTTTAGTACAAGATAAAAATATAGGACTCTTGATACCAATCTTGTGGAATGAAAGGATGAAGTCGAAGGGGAAGTGGCGAATCGGCAGGAGCGAGAAAGAAAAGCCTATCGTATGGGCGCGGGCGAGGGCGAAGGTGCGGGTGCGAGTGCATGGACCTGCGCGCGAGCGACCGCCTGGAATTCGCAGCATTGGCTGCGCGAGGGCGCGTGGTGGATTGAGGGTGTCAGTCACAGACCATCTGCTCAACGACGAGCATGTAAGTTCGCAGAACGCACGGTAATTGCTATCGTCTTTGAATGGAATGACTCGCTTGCTCGCGCGTCGCGACGCGACACCTCATGGCGATTCGATCGTATGTCCGGAAATCCGTCGACGGCACGACAATGACGGTTTCCGCTTCCGCGGCGAATCACGACCGCGAAATTCGCCGAGTCCGCCGGCGGTTTCTGTGATTTCCTCAAAAATGGCGGATCAAGCATGAATATCATCGATAGCGCCAGTTCTATCGTATCGGCCCGCCTCGATGATGATCGCGAGGGATCGCGGATTGCGAGTGTTCTTAGGATCGTTGGCAATCGGCAACTCGTTTCCGCCGGACGAGCCGATCGCGTATCTTCGCCGAGTGATCAGTGAGTTACGTGAGAGGAGCACGGTTCCGTTCCTGTCTTTCCTTCCAACTATTCTTTCCTCTTTATCACGCTTGCTCTATTATGTGTATCTCTTCATTCTAATTGTTATCGCTAGAAATGATGTTTTAGATAAGGAATAAATTATTCTCCTGTAAGACTTTCATACAAGATCCACGACTCTAGACGGTACCATTTTTTCCGATCTGAATATTACACATTGCTCGCAATTTCTTTTTGTGTCTTTTCGGTGTCTTTTAAACAACTATCTCTTTCGATGTATCTCCAGAAAATATATTCTATTATTAATTATATATTTCAAAGTTATATGTTAAAAATTAACAAAATGCTACTCATGATAATGCAAATGTGTTCATAACTATAATTCTGTATTTATCTGTCTCAACAGATTATAGTTCGAAATTCTCGAGTTTTGTGATGGAAATATTTCGTATAAATTGAAGAGAAAAGTTTAGGGATTGTTACATAATATTATTCTCATTAAATAATATTAAATGCGATGCTTAGATATAAACGAATAAGACTCACCCAAAACTTGCATTCGTATGATATACTGTGGAATAATATCCAGTTCATAAAGTATAGACGAGTTTAGTTTGACGTTTTCACGAGGGATTCTTAAGAGAGAAATTCACTATTCGCGATCTTCATATAATATGAATAATATAGTTACATTTGATATCTGCGAGATACATTTTTACGAAATAGATTATTTTTTTATATAATGTATAATAAATTACTTCTTGTTACGTTTCTCATGAAAATTATATTATATGTACAAATTTAAAAGAAAAGAAAGGATATACTGACCGTAGAATAATACATAATAAATAGCATTTTCTAATAAAATCTTCTTTGTATTTTAATACTTTTTTAATTGTTTAACCGTAATTTTAATGAAACGGTTTGCGTGTCATCTAAATTATTAAATAAATTGTTGTGTCATGCGATCTAATCGTACACATTAAATAATTATCCACTAACTAATTAAGTAATTATCTAACAAGTACTATAGGATCAAGTTCATTATTATTTTGAACGTAAAATAATTGATAATATTGTTTATATACGATATTTTAGATTTTAAATAACATCGTGATTTTCTTTTAAAAAAAAAAAACATGTATTTCATTGTTATTCAAATTCATTGTTGCACGCTTGATTTTGGTCCGGAAATGTTATCAATGTAATAGTATTTTTTGGGAAAGAGCTTTGAGGCTTATAATGAACGAAAGTTCTAATTCTACGAAATATTTAGATTTTTTTTCATTCAAGAGTAATGACGATAAATTTCCCAGCATACTACACAAAACCGCGAAAATGAGAATCTACATTATTGTAATGAGGAGTACTTGCAAACAACGTTGTTTAAGTAAAAACCCTATGAAAATTCAAGCCCAACGCGAAATGAAACTGACATTAAAATTTTCATGCTAAAAAGTGTTAAACGGAACTCACGTATACACATCGTAAAACGATACACAGTAAAACGATAATTAACTAAATTACATACGATTGTATCGTGCTCGAAAATTCTAGGAATGCGTGAATAACTAATAGAAGGTCCATTAATTATTTGTTACTACGGTCATTAAATTCCCGCAATTTTGTCGCACGAGATGAATTGAATTTTATACAAAATATTGTTTCTTAGCCAATGTAAATTGGAATAGTAATGATAATATGAATGAAGACTTAATTATATGTTTTACCCATATAATTACAAAATGAATATTTGAACAAAAGAGATAAACTAAAATATACATTATTATTAGTGTTAACTGAAAATAATAAAAAAAACTTTTGTGAAAATATTATTTTCAATATTCGTATTATATCATGATGAATATATGTGTTCAAGATATGTATATATAATGCTCAGAAAATTTTTGAAAGAATAATTTCTTTTATTATTAAAAATAATTATATAACATTTTTTTATTATACGAAAAATTATTTATTGCATTTGTATATTTTAATGACAATCAAATAATCATGTACGTTATACCTTTTACAACTTTAAATTTTGTTAATTTGTTTACTCAAAAATAATGTAGTTTACAATTGAACTTCGTTGAACGAGGATTTTATTGTTTGTATTGAACAGTTTAAACGATCGAACGCCCTTTTGTATTTCTCTCGGTTCATTGATGCCGTTGAGATTTCACAATTTTTTTTTCTTTTTTAAACTGTTGTATCATTTTTTTTACCTTTATCTCTATAATAAATGATATTGTTTCATCGTCGCGGAAATAATATGATAATATGATAATGTGAATTTCAATTCAATTAATCTACATGTGATACTCGCTATAATGAATGACAAATTTTACATTGATCGTTTTCTATTTAATAAATAGTGAAATAATGACTCGAGAAAGAAATGCGCGTTGACAAATATTCACAAAGGGTTCACAAAGGGTATGCTAAGAATAAATGGAATTTCTACAGTATGCTTTTCAGCGGTTAACTGAAACGACAAATAACAAAATTCTGCTTTCTATATCCGAGAATCCAAGTTTCATTTAATATTCGATCGATCTCACAAACATTCGCACATATTCGTGGAAGACTTATCAGTGTTCCACGTGCTGCGAGAAGAGAGATATCGCGAAAGTTGATTCGAAAATATCTGGAATTCTTTTCGAACTATGTCTGTTCTCAATTCTTCTAAATTTAATAAAAATTAATAATAATTAAAAAAATATCTGGAGGGAGAGAGAGAGAGAGAGAGAGAGAGAGAGAGAGAGAGAGAGAGAGAGAGAGAGAGAGAAAGTAATAATAATACAAATAATTCTATTTTAAATGACAGTCAATTTACTAATTTGTCCATTGTGCTGTTAGCTTATTTTATTGTTCACACAATAGTTAATGTGTTGATTATATACCAATTTTATATACATAATATTTGATACATACTTAATAAAAGTGACATTACACATTTAAATAATTTAACTTTTATAATGTGACTTTTGATTTATACTAATTTACTTAGAAATCGGATAGCATAATCTTTTTCTATTTGCACATTTGTAGTATATTTGTGTGCGCACACACACACACACACACACACAACACACACACACACACACACACACAAAATATAATTTTATTTAATAAATTTAAATAGTTTGTTCTCCAAGCTCAAAAATTGTGCCTCAGAATAAAACTTATTAACTATTATTAGAGAATTTACTATTGAGAGACGTTATTAACATTATCTAGGACAGAGATATAGAGTAATATAACGGGACAATGCAATTTGTAATCGCAAGTAAACGGTCAATGGCAGAAACATTTTGCAGGACGGCCAACTCTCGTGCAGTTCGATATCGTAAGTAGGACGTGAACCTGGATAATTGTGCGCGCGCATTTACGTGCGCGCATACGCATGCACATTTCTGTTTTTCACCTGGATGTAAATATTCCGTAAACTATTCCGAGTTACGAAACCATAGCCAAGCGAGATGATGCATTGCTGATCGCGATATTAAACTGAAATTAGTGATATCACGCGCCGCCAATTCAAGAATCATGCAGTTTCTTTGTAGAATATTATCGGCAACAGGTATATATAAATTTAATACATAGTGGATTTCATCTGAGTATTACTTGGTCGCCCGAAAAGAGTCGATTCGCTCGAGAGAGGTTATATTATTAATATTATGTGATAATATCGTTAGAAATTTTCCAACACCGTTAGAAACTTTTCATTTCTTAAATTTTGCTTCGATTTGCTTGGTTCTCGTATTTATGGATAAATTTATTATTCTACGTTCATGTAGATAGTAATTTCATTGTATTACAATATCTTAAAGTATCTTACTACAATAATCTTATTACGATATTTTTCTGATAATTGATATAATAAGCAATAAATAATTATTATCAATAAAATAAAATAAATAATAAGTAATTATCAAATTCAAATTAAATATTAATATTTTTATTGATTTATTTTTAGAGTCTCATATTTTTGTGTGTGTGTGTGTGTG
>JANQDE010000142.1:186609-197214 GCA_037157785.1 Cephalotes varians
CACGCACGCGCACACACACACACACACACACACACACACACACACACAAAATTATATGTGCTAAAATGATCTATTGACATTTAATATATTTTGACATTTATCAATAAAAGAATAAATCATTTCAAACACGCAAATTTAACTGAATAAAGTTAGATTGTCAATAAATATAGATAGATAGATTATGAACAATTACTGCAAAGTTGGCATTACAATAATATAATAATTATTAGTACAATTTTTATTAAACAAATTAGGTAGAATATATATTTTGTGACTGTGAAGTATCCCTGTCTTTTATCTGTGCGTTTAATATTGAAAAAATTCAATTCAATTATTGCTTTCTTGTGTACGCTAATTTATATGTATTTAAATGTATATTTAACCCTAGATAAATGAAAATCGAAAAATCGAAGGCAGATTTCAAAGTTTATTAAAAAGATATTTTGAGGAGAGAAATAAAATAAAATAATATATATAAATATTAACAATTCTTCCTTATTGTACTCTAGATATCAATTTATTTTTATTTGACGTAAATATAATGTATAAACGTCGTGTTCCAATCTTTGTTGCTAAAATATAAACATCATAAAGAAATTTAAATAAAAGCTTTACCATAATATTACTATTATATTTTATTTATTACAGTTCTATTTTACTTCTCACTCTTTTATTTTATTTTTCATCAACTCGGAAATAGTCATTTAGGATGATCTTTATATTCCAGAGAAAATGAAACTCAGTAGTTTTCTTTATTGATCGAGAATTCATGTCTATTTTTTAATTTTTTTCTTACTTTTTTAGAAAATATTAAGTAAATTTATACACATAATGATCTCAAATGTTAATAAGTTGTAAAACAATAGTAATATACAAATTAAATAACAACTCGCTCGCTTTTTGAAAAACAAATAAATAAGAAGGAAGGAACGAGCAAAAATTATTTTTCATGGATAGTGAAATTAAAATAGCATATATTTCAATAATAGAATAAAAAGTACGTTTCGACTTGACTTAGTCTTCATCAGCTGCTCGTATAATTAATATAAATTAAATTATTTAAAACACATAAAATATTAAAAACAAATAGAAAGACGGAAACCACATCAAAGGTCGGACATATAAAATATAAATAGTAGGTATAAAATATAACTGTAAAAAACGCAATAAATTTTTCGTTGAGTCAATTTTTTAGTTGTGTGGTCAGTTGGTAAAATTGTGTTTATTCTCTTTTTCTTCATTTTTAGGTGAGAAAAGAGTGAAGTCAAAATTCTGAAATGTAATGAAACAATCGATGTGGGATCTCGTTATTAGTTGAAAAGTGTAATCGAAGAGTTATTGTGAATATATAAAATTATGTCAGACGGTAACCAGCGAGGTGTCTATTCAGTCAGGCAGCCCAATATATAGTAATATACAATATTATTGTAACTATAATAATAGACTTTTAAATGTCTTTTGAGTGCTGAATGCTTCTAGCCGAAATACTCCGTGACGTGCGGTTAGCGGTTGTGATCGTTGGGGACGGAAATACTTTTTCACTAGTGTGAACTTTGTTGATTGATTATATAAAGCAACTAAATTATAATTGAAATTTTTCAGTTACGCTAAATTAAATAATACAAGAAAATTATTTTCGAGTATGAATTATTTTATTAGAAACATTAAAATTTAAAACATACTTTAACTTAAATATATATTAATGAATCTATATTTGAATTCAACAAATGAAAAATTTTAAACTTATATTTTAAATAAAATATTTGTTTAAAATAAATTAAAATTAAAATTAGCAGCGTTTTTTGCTGAGCATAATATTGTTTTTTCTATAGCTTATCATTTAATATCTTAGTAAAATATATTTACAATCTCTCTTGATTTTTTAAAAAAATGTTGCTAATGTTGTTGCTAAGGAACGCACCTGTATTCATTTTATACATTGATAACTGCAGTATGTAGGAGTTCGAAAAGATTGACAAACGTATATATGCGTCCATAGCACTCAAAGGAATTAATTGTGTGAGGAATGTAAAAACATCCCGATTGTTTACGTATGAAGGATTATTCCCTAGATCAATGTTTCTCAAGCCATATGCCGCGATATACAAATATCATGTATCTCTTAACATTTTTTCACAGGTTCATTAACTCTCTAATTATATAAGAGAATATATATCAAGAATAACAAATATCATTCATCGATATGATGTGCAGCAGCGGAATTAAATGCAAAGAAAACTATGTTGAATTATAAAATAAAATATATTCAAATTATAGCAATTCATCCAAAATAATCAGCGCAATTAATATTTCAAGAAAAAGTTATCGTGCGCATAAAATTATAACAAGCAAAAAATACAACAATAACAAATATAAAATATAAAATAAAATATAACAATATAACAAATATAAAAAATTAATTACTGCATGATTGTTCCGCCGTCGCTTGACGCTTTTCAGTCCTTTTTCTCTTTTTATTGTTTTATACAATATTCACATTTTCAAATGTACGTTAATTACGATTGCGTATTAATCACTAAAAAAGAACAGTTGTATTTTACACGACTTTTTTTACATCAATTACAAGTAACAAAAGAATAATATTTTATAGCGAAGAGAAAGAATAATGAAAAAGTATGTTCATATATTAATATTAGCTACAAATTAGCGCAATATTGACAAATCTGACGAATGAAGGAAAGTTTTAAAACATTATCGATATAAATGCCGAATTTATTCTACAAATAAGTCTTGCTGGCGCGTGTATTCGCGATTCGTGATGCGCAATTCGTGATTCGTATGTAATTCGCGAATACTATAGAGAGAAAATTCGTATAGTTCACATTCGCCATTCGTCATTTGCACTGATTCGCCAACAGAGCGGTTTTTCGATGAAATCAAAGAGCGTGAATCATAACGAATCAACCTATTTGTGTTGATTCATGTATGTAGCGCTATACTATGCGCGATTTGTGTATCTTCGTGTGTGTGGTTTCTAGATTATGTTCCGCAAAAGAGATCGCTGAAAGATATTCTAGTCTTTCGCTAGTATCGCCGACTGTCGTCACTCATTGTTTAAAAAATAATCACAAATATTTGCGCGCATGCTTGTCAAAATATCACGATAATTTTTGAACTACAATCATGAATCGCGAATGATTAATTACGAATCATGAATAATGTGATGGATCCATTCTACTGAACAAAGAATTTTCATAAATTGCTACGAATCACGAATCATGAATCACGAATACGCGCATAGTCTAGCGCTAGTATAACATATTAAAACGCGTACACATAGGATCAATTTTACGGCTTTAATTACCGATTAAATGCATTGCAATGCTGCTCGAATCCGTATCGATTGGTTTTGTTGCAATGTTGACTACAAAATTTGAAAATAACGGAATTTCACTGTAATGCCACACAATATCATATTCGATTAATAAAGTCTAGTGCTTTATTAAGATATGATGAAATGTTCACACGCACGCACACACACACACACACGCGCGCGCGCGCGCGCACACAAAAATACGCAATCAGAACATGTACTATATTTTGAGTACAGAAAATTACAAAATACACGTACTTTTTGTATCATATTGTTTATAAAATGATCGATACATCATGGCTTTTCATGTGGAGTTACTTGATTCTGCAATTCATATATTACTTCGAAAGATAAGCAAATTATATTTGAATCAATCAAAAAATTCACGGTATAAAAAGTTTAACACTCGAATTCACACATCATTAAAAACAATTATTGCCCATAAATATTATGAAAGCGTAAGATTATTCCTATTATACCTACGGTTTTGATTCCCACTTTAAATCGCGTGAGATATCCGTTTATGTATTTACTTTTAAAAATAGTCGCCTCGATATGTTCACGGTTTCTTAATCACGAAAATTAATCAGTCGCATGGAATTACTAATTATTCTTAGAAAATGGTAGAATTTTCTCCTAGTATTCGTCGCACAATCACGAGATAATACTACAGCAACGAAATAATTTACGTCGATTTGTCGGCTCGTGCGTTGCTGTATGAATAATAGCACAGCGACCTCGTGTAAACATTTACATTATACGCTGCAAAAAAAGAAAACAATGTCATCTGTGTAAATCATTCTTACTACGAAACACGTAATGTGTTATTAAATAAACGAATATTCTCTTTTTTAAGTACCGAAATAATTTTAACGAATAAGTTATCATCGCATTGAATCTAATATACAAGTGATGTCTTGTATAACAAGTTATCGTTGCTTTCCTTAGAAATATTTATGTACAAGAAGGAACATTTTTAACAAATTAAAAATTTTGTACATGATTTTAATAAATTAATTTTAATGAAAAAGTAAAATTACATTGCTGTAAAAAATCAATAACAATTTTGATTTCCTGTGTAATTTGTGAATAATTTATTATTTAGTGTTTTATTTGTTAAATTGGTACATTAATTATAAGTAAAAATTACTTAGCATGAAAATTACGGTAATACGATTATTAAGATGAAGTTAATTAAATCCAAAGTGAACTTCTCAGAGCTTAAGTCATAATAATATGAAAATATTAATATATTTTAAATTAAAACCTCTAAATTAAGTCTCAAATTATTAATCTATTGTAATAAAATTGTCAAAATTATTTTAAAATAATTTTGACAATTTTATTTCATTGACAATTATTTGTGCTCTCTGTCATTGTAATAAAAAAATTGTATGACACTGTTATTATGAATTTTGTTATATTTCACCTTAGTAACGCGCATTAATAATGGAATTCGTCGTAAATAATTATTTCATATATATGTGTGTGTGNTGTGTGTGTGTGTGTGTGTGTGTGTAATATATATATATATATATATATAATCATTTTTTAACATCAATCATTTTTTATTTAAATTTTTGATATCAATGATTTTTTTAAAATAATAATCTTCTTAACATTAGTTTATATTACAACTCCATGGCTGCACATCGTATCAGTGAAATACATCAAATTAAGAGTATAAAATTATTATTACAAATAAATAAAACATTTTATATATCTATTTTGTGTACATCATATGTGTATGTATGTGTGATATGTCTTATAATAGTTGGACTAAAACAACTTACTATTAATATTTCATCCCGAAAATGTGATGTTGTTGTCGATGTATTACGTAGAAGTATACAAACATCTTGTGTATTCATATACACAGATAAGAGATATTTCAGTAAAAACTCAATAAAAAATAATACATAATGATAGAGTGATTTTCATAAATATCTAAAAGTCTGATGAAAATATTTTTTTTCATCATTTTTTTTAAACAATTTATATACAGCATACGTAAAATTTTTACGCATTTTAGAAATGCTATGAAAATATATACGTATTATTAATATTATTTGAGCAACAATCTCATTACAAAATATTAATTGACTGAATGTTCCACACAGTTTATTATTTAGATAAATAATGAAAAATAAAAAGAAAAAATTAAAATAAAATTATTACAAGTATAACGATAATGTTGTAATGTTGTAATAAAGTAAAAAAGCTTTTACTTAAATTCTTATATACTTAATATTCATATTTTAGAACGAGAACAAACAAAAAATTGCAATAAAAATGTTTATTATATTTATTATATTTATACTCTATATATAGGATGGAGAATTCAAAGTATTACAAGCCATTATCTTTGAAAGTATGCGTCGAATTAAAAATATGTTTAGACAAAAGTTTTGTGAGTTCGAGGGGGACATAAGATGATATCATTGATTTAACCTCGAATGGTGTTATCAAGATTAAGACAAGGTTACTTTTAATTTTTTAAATGGAACCCATTTTTTATTGCACATTTTAATAACATACCTTAAGAACTTTTCAAAACACTATAATAACATATTTTTTCATTAAATACTTTTCAAGTTATAAGCTACAGTATTGCCGGCATTAGCATTACCCAAGATGTTCAACCGACGGCTAAAATCTCTTGAATGTCATTCAGAGACATTGATAACATTTGTTAGGATGAAGAGGTTGTCCCTCTTATTTTCAGTCTTACACATTTAAAGTGTTACAAGCTATTATCTCTCAAAGTACACATATTTCTATGGGATTCCATTAAAAGTCGGAACATGTAAACTATTCCAAGAGAAGATATAAAGGATAGAATTGGACAAGTCTATTCTGAAATTACGATAGAACAATTGATAAATGTCAAGCATTTCAGCAAAGATTGTGACTATGTACAACAACAAGAAGATTAACATTTGAACATTTATTGAATTGATGCGAAAAATTCTGGTAAAAATGTATCCGAACGTGAGAGGCAACATATGCACGCGAGTAGCACATATTAGTTGATTAATTAGTTAGTTTTAAATCGGAAGCATCGGCAGTTGGGAAAACAATGTTGGATCGACATTATTAAAATGCTACGATCCGATAAATCGTTAGACAGACTATTATTTATTTATTTTATAAGAATTAAAGGGATTGCTGTACTTCCTTGTATATTTTAAACTATTTTAAAATAACCAGCAGTATTTTTAACTATTTAAGTGTATATATTATTAATCGATTAACGACATAATACTAACCATTTGTTGAACGATGTTTAGCCGAAGTGGACCAACCAATAATTTTTCTTAAAATAATATTAAATAAGATCTCATTATCGTATAAAGCTACAATATCAAAGAAAAAAATCATTTAAGAAATTTCCTTGATACGTTATTTTTCAATTTATTGTGATAATTATTTTTTATTTTAAAGTGAATTAAAATGAACAATGTAAAACCTCTAAATATTGGCTGCTGTGTTGGTGGTGTCCAATCGAGACATGGTCAATTGGCATATTTTTAAATTTTAATATTTTAATATTTTAATATTAGCTAAAAATTATACATGTATTGTAAAGTTCTACGCACAATGGAAAAAATATTAGGAACATGAATAAATAGTAAATATTTATATCTTATAATTACAAACTCATTTAGAGTCACAGGAACTAATAATTGATTGAATTTCAGGAACTAATAATTGAATTTCTAATTTACTGTCGCGACAACCGCTTCTACAATTCTAAATAAGTTTGCAATCGGATTGCAATCGAGTTATGGACGAATATAATATTTAATGTTTATTTCTGTTCCTAATATTTTCTCTATTTCTCGCAAGGTCTTGCAATCAATGTTAGTTCAATATCATTTGGTAACATTGAACCAATATTTAGAATTTAGACAGTCAATATATACCCGATATTGGATCAATGTTTTTGTACGATTGGATCATTTTTCAGTTGTCGGTATAATGTTGGCTAAATGTAAAATCCAACATTTCACCAACCATTGGTCATCGGTAAACTAGTGTGACACCGTCAATATCGGTCCATTGTCATTTCGAAACGTCGGGCCGATATAAGAGCATTGGGTAATCGATATAGGCCTAATTTACATCGTGCATTTGATACGCATATCAGGTATTATATTCGTATTAAATTTGTACTGAATATTTAGTACGCACGATGTAAACGTTGCCGGATCAACTTAGTATGAGCGTATGAAGTAGGAGTATCGTACTAAACTGATACGCGTATTAAATGATAGAAATGTCGATGTAAACGTGTGAAGCGCATCTGGAGGGAATCAAGTTTTGAACATAACTAGGGTTACCAACTGTTCGGTTTTGAACCGGACTGTTATAACCTGGATTACTTATTATTACTTTCCACATAAAAATTAAATTAAATTTTTGTTCCAAACATAACCGTAGTAGACGTAATAAGGCTCGCCGTCTTGCTCTTATTGTAATCATCATGCGTCTTCTACGAGTATATTGTAAATTTTGAAACATGAAATCCTATATACTTTTGTATATTATTATTATTCATATTTTCACCTTTTTATTCGAAAAAATAATACACTAAACACTAAAAAAAATAATACAATAATAATACACTATGCTCTGCTTACAAACAAGAATAAATTCAAGCAAGTTGTAATTCTAAGTACCGCCATTAGGAAGCAATCGACATGAATTAAATTATTATTTTTCCCCTTAGTACGTTCGATGTAAACGCACCCATACTAAAGCATTGGTGCGCACTAAACTTAATACGCGTACCAACGTTTTGACGATGTAAACTAGGTCATGGACCCAATATAAGACCAATGTTTTTGTATTACTCGGGAAGGGGACTCATGTTAATCAAGCACTCCAAACATGAGTGCTGTGTTCATTGAACGCGACTAATGTCAATTCTACAGAAGATTTGAAAATTGATAACTGAGTAAGGAAAGAGAATATTACATTATACTGTTTGGAAACGTCTCTCGACTACATGAATCTGCCATCAAGTTTGGAAGAATTCGAATTTGAATTAATCGTTGAATTAATCATTTTCATTACCATTAACCTTGAAAAAGTTTTTTTTTTTTTAATTGATAGCGCGGATCTAAGCGCTTATATATATATATATATATATATATATATATATATGTATGTATGTATGTATCTATTAAATACATCGATTCAATCTTTTTTAAAATTGCGTTGTAAGACTCAATGATTTGGACGCGTAATTTTAAAAAAGATTGAACCGATGTATTTGATAAATACACACACACACACACACACACACACACACACACACACACACACACACACACACATATATATATAAAAGCGCGAAAAATGTGCTCGTTAGTTGGCCGTTATATATTTCGTTTGTTGTTACATTAGACGAGCGGCATGACATTGTTAATTGATATCAATGTTATTTGATCTCTTTCAAGTCATACAACTTTTGTATGAAACATTTTTTACTATTATGTGTACTTTGAGAGATAATAGCTTGTAATACTTGAAATGCGTAAAAATGAAAATAAGAGAGACAACCTCTTTAACCTAACAAATGTTATCAATGTCTCTGAAATATTTAAGAGATTTTAGCCGTCGATTGGACATCTTGGGTAATGCTGGCGAGATAATTATGCAGATTAAGGGACACTACACCGATGACCTTGACCTTGAGATATATTGTCAAGGTCATGATTCTGAGTAACTTTGCTTTAACAACTAGGTGGCGGTCTCTTATAGTTTCTGAGATATTTAGACTTAAAAATCTAATTTATGTATAACAGTATATCTTTCCAGTAAATATCTAGAAAATAGAAGCCATCTCCAACGACCTTGACTTTAACATATGATGTCGTGACCTTGAGTGATCTCTACCCCCACAATTTTTATAATTGTAACTTGAAGCAGAGGAGATGAAGGGATGAGAGTTGCTTCACGTGGAAAGTCAAAACCCACGTGCAACAGTACAATTGTGGAAGTCGTGTGCTCCTAAAGCAGGAAGGAGGAGGAATAAAAGTTATTTCGCGTGGAAAGTCAAGACCCACGTGCAACAATACAATTATGGAAATTGAAGGTATTTTAAAGCAGGACTTTCTAAGTGAAAATTTGAGTGCCAATAGAGGTAAATAGAACTACATACTGTCAACAATTCAAAGTTGAGGTCATCGGAGTTTATTCTCTAACAGAAAGATATAAGTTATAAATTAGACTATTAAATCTAAATATCTCAGAAATACTATAAGAGATCGCCATCTAGTTGTTAAGCCAAAGTTACTCAAAATCATGACCTTGACAACATATATTAAGGTCAAGGTCATCGGCGCGGTGTCCCTTAATCTGCATAATTACCGTCGGCGGTATTGTAGTTTTCAAGTCTTATAACTTGAAAAGTACTTAATGAAAAAAAATTTTATTATAGTGTTTTGAAAAGTTCTTGAGATATGTTACTAAAATACGCAATAAAAAATAGGGCGTTCCATTTAAAAAATTAAAAGTGACTTTGCCTGACCTTGACAATGCTACCCAAGGTCAAACCAATGGTATCATCTTATGTCCCCCTTCACAAAACTCGCAAAACTTTTGTCTGAACATATTTTTGATTCAACGCATACTTTCAGAGATAATAACTTGTAACACTTTAAATGCCTAATCCTATATATACAAAGTGTCCCATTTTAAACGATCCACCTGAATATCTCAGGAACGAAATAAGATACGAATTTCGTTCTTGCGGCACTTTATTTGGTTTTGAGGAGGACATCGTCCTATCAAAACAAGTTTTTTGTAGATGGGGGCGCATCGGACTTTTGAAGGTCACATCATTTTTTTAAAATGAAACCATAATTTTTCAAACACGATTGTAGCCCGAGTAAAATGATGAGTTTAATGACCTGTGACAAAAAGTCATTCAAGGTTATACAAGGTCATATAAAGTCATTATTTTCAGGTTTATCTGTAATGTTCAAAAATTGACGTCCCCGCAGTGCGTAGAGAAAGAATTTAAATTATGTATGCACATAATTTATGGGCTACAATCGTAAGTGTTTGAAAAATTATGATTCCGTTAAAAAAAATGATGTGACCTTCAAAAGTCCGACGTGTCTCTATCTACAAAAAAACTCGTTTTGATAGGACGACGTTCTTCTCAAAACCAAACAAATTGCCGCGAGAACGAAATTCGTATCTTATTTCATTTCCGAGATATTCAGGTGAGTCGTTTAAAATGGGATATCCTGTCTATA
>JANQDE010000142.1:207166-224170 GCA_037157785.1 Cephalotes varians
TATCAAATCCGGTAGTTGTGATGGCTATTAATGCTTCCCCCTTCGTCCAATCTAACGATTTTCGAATTTTCTACTCAAAATGATTATAACACATGTGGAATGTGCTGGATACTATGTTGGTACCATAAGGTTTGTCGAACGTATAATGGGACATCTTCTAATAAGGTGAGTAGTACTTTCGTTAAAAATGTTTCGTATTCTTCAACTTTTTTTCGTTGTTCGTGACCTTGATTATGAAACTATCTTGCAAAGGGCTACAATCATAGGTGTCCAATAATGCATGCTTCTATTTAAAAAAATGAAGATGATCTTCAAATCTTCTAAGCTTTCACTTGGGAAACAAATGTTTATCGTGATACTTTCCCTCGATACTGAACAATTTCATTTCTTTCTCTCTTCAAAACTATGGGTGTTATTCAGATGGCTAGTCTTAAGTGACTCACCCTGTATATAGTTGAACTAATCGTAATCAAATGTTATCTTTAGATTAATCTGCGTGCGAAAAATCTACATCAGTTCAATGTCAATTATTAAAAAAGTGCACATTTCTTTTTTCTTGAAAGAGGAAAATTAAAATGTAACTATTTAATTTTTTCGACGACGCAGCTACACCTTATTTGATGCATGTAAATTTATAAAAAAGGTGTCAAGACTGTCACGCATGATACTAATAACCAGCTCACTAATAGATCGAATTAGCGTTTGATCCGTTTATAACTGAAAATTATATTCTTAAGCCTTTTTTTATTTATATCGGTACGATTATATTCGATAGATCATAACATTTGTTATTAGATAATATGAATACAATAAAAAGAATATTTTATATAGAAATATAGAAGAAATTCCACATTAAATGAATACTTATCCTTCAAAAATATTATGCATCTTCGTGATATATTATAGTATAATATTGATAATATAAGAAAATGCATTCAGCCAAGGTATGCGAGATGAATTGTGTATATCTCGTGATACTATTAATTTTCGTACTCTGCTAATAAACATTTTTTGCATTATTATCATCTTTTTAAAGGAGAAAGTAATTCAACGGAGCGAAGCAAAGCTAGCCGTATTGCTGAAAGAAAAAATGGCATGCATATCATA
Source organism: Cephalotes varians (assembly GCA_037157785.1). Lineage (NCBI taxonomy): Eukaryota > Metazoa > Arthropoda > Insecta > Hymenoptera > Formicidae > Cephalotes > Cephalotes varians. The sequence continues at coordinate 208,274 of JANQDE010000142.1, forward strand.
ACGTTACCTAAGAAGGCAACGATCTAGATAAAGCTTTATAACGGCATGTGAGTTTATTTTGTGATCTTTGTTTCCCTTTAGAAAAAAGTTAGCTGCGTCTCATGGCCTGAAAAAAGTTTGAGAAACTCATTTTTCAAGTTTATAACAATACTACAAAGTTTGTTGATGTGCATACAAGTGCATTTGAGATCTTATCTAATTGAATATCAAGATGAATAGAAATGAACAGATATGATGATAAATGGCTTTATATAAATAGTGATTAAAAACTTTTCGCCGTGCCAGTCTTTTGACAAATTCTGTAGTATTCTAAAGACATTTATGTTTAGATTAATATTTATTGTAAATATCCGATGAATATTGAGATTATTAATATGTAAGAGTTAGTGATACAATTTGATGAAAATCAAAATTATTTTATCGACAAACATCGATATACCGCAGACGAAGCGTCTATCAATATATTAATAATATTCGAGCAAGTGATTTCGTTTTCCCAAAATGCGTCAAAGTGTAAAAGTTAAACGCGTTAATTATAAAATTAATAATTTAACGTCAGAGCAAGAGAAATTTATCAATATATGTAAACTATAAACATGCAGAACGTGATTAAAAAACCAGAAATAATTATTACGCTTTATACTTTTATATTTGCTCTATAATATACAAATAAATTTTATTGCTTAAGTTTCCAGCGCTATTAATTATTCCCTTTTCATTCTTTTACGACTTATGTATTATTACGATGTACCATTTATAATGTATTACGATACTTTATATTATTGTACGGAGTTATTCTCTCAATTTATTTGTTATTTCGCTATCCGACATTTAATATTATTTTCTGTTTTCAATCTACATACGGGTATTCTTACGTCGCAGGATAATATATAACATAGATGATGATAAGTAATGATTATCGAAGTTTTATTTGAGACTCGTAGAATCGATCGACCTTAATGGCTAATCAACGGCCTCTTTAGTCGCACTATTCCGTAATGTAAAATGCCCGCAGTTAGCGACCTAAATCCACATTTCCGCGATCGCTACTCAACGAACATATGTAACTGTGTTACCATGACACATTGTACACTGGCATACAGACGATAAATGGACATAATGCACGCGCCATCCGATCTAATCTAATCTAATCTGATGAAAGTAAGTCATCCGCTTCTCCACCCGCCGCCGATGAACTTTCGTAAGCACCCATTAGCGATCGTTATTAATTCCCCCCTCTCCCGGAAACGAGGCTACCTACCTCTGCATTAGCGAAAAACGAGCTTTACAAACAACGTGACAATGAATACGAGAGAAACATCGAGTGGTCTCGAACCCTAGTGAACGACTGCCACTTGATGTTGTAACAAGTATATTGACCTTCTTGGCGTTTTCGATTAAGAAGATAAATACATGTATACATCAAAAGCATCACGTAGCACGGAAATTACGAAATGTGCACAATTTGTAGTGAAAGGAGATTCAAATAAAAAAAATTTGAAAACGCTCTTAGTCTTGGTTTTAAAATTATTGATCCAGCACTGCATATTAACTGTATATAAATTATAGCGCAAACGAGAGCGAATCAACGCGTCGATTATAAATAATTTAAAACGATAATATTAATCATAATAAAGATGTAATAAGATATGCAGTACGTTTCGATGCTATTATTTTGGCAATACAATTGCGTCGTATCTTGAGGAACATTTAAAAAATATGGAAGTTACATATAGTTAAAACGTGCAATGATATAACTTCTATAATAGCTTATAAATACATTCTCAATAGACAGAGAACATATACAAATTTTCAAAATAAAACTTCTCTATAACTTGTCTGCTTATGACAGTTATAAAAATACTCATATTTGGAAAATTCGTAGAAGCCATGACTAACGTTTAAATTACATTCCCAGCATATCTTAAGTTTCAACAAATCCTAGAAACAGTTCAACGAATACATTCCTTTCGCTAAAATAGAAACTCATATAAGACATGGAGTCGTGCAAAGCCGTGCATCAATACTTCCAAATCTGACCGAGTTGTAGTTTAATCTTCCGAAACGTGCGCTGGCGCTTCGGTGGAGATGGGCGAAAAGACAAGAAAAGTGCTAAAACGAGAATTATAACATATACGAACACAAGCAATTCTGAATTCACACATCTTGTAATCGCGTAGCGCGCGATTTGCGTTAACATTTCCCTCGATACATACAGACCCCTCGATTCGGTTGCGTGCTATCAAACGATACGCTTCCGCATTTGTTTTGATACACTTTTGATACACAGCTGCGTGATCGATCCGTTCGTGGCATCGCATGCGCAATGAATGATCGCGCTCAACGTACATTCGATTGATGTGTCTGTTTTCCATGTTTTGTATGAATTTCTCGCAACAACTGCAATCTTGATAATTACAGTTGTTACCGAAGTGAGGAGACGGAGGAATTGCTCTGCGGTATTCTATGTACTGTATTAACACTTTTCGGGACATTTGATTTACTGAAAAGTAGCGTACGATAATTGCTGTAATACCTTGTAATACAATATATTGATAAAATATAATTAGGAAAATGAACTGACATTTTTTACATGAGAAAAATGTAAGATAAAATTTGTTCATAGTTTCAAGTGTTGAGCGTTTGGAAAGTATTTTAAGAGTAAAATATGACACTTTGAAGAGATTGAAAAGTTAAACTCAAGCATAAGAAAGTTAAATAAAACAATCTCTTAAAATAATCTTAATAAAACTAATATTCCGCATGCAATTTTATTTTATTTTAAAGGACTTCAGTTCGCTTTCTCAGGAATATATTTGCTTCAATCGCTGAATTAATGCATTTGAGCATTGCTTCATTCAAGGAATGTTATTATTAGTTTTATATAATTCGATTCATCACGTGATATTATATGTAATTATTTATATTTACATTATTGTAGTATAGATATAAATTTAGATAGAGATTAGATAGAAATTATTAGTCACGTAAATCTAGAATAAATTTACGATTCAAGAAATGCCTTTTTCTAGTAAACATTTTCACTTTGATAATAAATTTAATATTTAACTTAACTTACTTTATGACATTTGATTCCAAAAATTTTTAGTATATAGAAAATAAGATTTTTAAAGCAAATTTATGTTCTCTGATATGTTAAAAATATTTAAAATTGAAAGCCGTTTATGGACAATCGACAAATAACTGTATAAAAATGTAAGTAATCAAGGACTGTTTTATTAGAACACGAAAGTAGAAGTTTCGTAGTATTGCCGTATATAAGCTCAAAAAATTTTGAATTACACGATATTTTTGCAATGTCATTCGTGTACATCAACTCGGTTATAAACTCTGTTAAAATCACGTTATAGATATACTATACAGATAGTGGATCTATAATTATCTCATTTTCGCCCACGCGAAGCATCCTGTCTCTTCGTTCGATTACTAATTGAAAAGACTATTTTTAGGTCGTCTAAACATTCGTCGTACGATTTGGTCCCGATTTAAATGAATTCTTTTGTCCCAAGTTATTGACGAAAAAGTCAACGTACTCCCTGTTTCACAGATTCGCTATTTTTATTCGCAGACTCTATTTTCACTTTTCGAGTAGTATATAAATTTCCGCCAATAAAATATATAAACGGGCTGACGTAAAATAACTTTTGCAAAAATATTGAATCGGTTTTGCCACAGTGAGTCAACGCGATGTTTACAAGTTGATAGTATTAACTATAATGATAATAAACATAATATTAAATGCGATGATTGAACTCTAAATATCATATTAGCTTGGTAATTTTCAATTGCGATGCGCTTAGGAATAATTTAAAAACATGTGGAAGTTACATGCAATGAAACATACAACTTTCATGATAATTTTCAAAATTCGATAAATATGTCGATTAGGAGACCTACCTCCAATGATTTTGATATATGTTGTCAAGATCATGTCTCTGAATAATATTCCAAAGGTTTTGGTTAGCGGTCTTTGTTTATTAAAAAGTTATTTAAAAAAGTTTGAAAAATAAATCAGTTTGTGTCAGTGCTAAAGGATGTAATTTACTGATAAAAACCTCGCTTCGCATGGAAAGTCAAAACCCATGTGAAACCTTGCTTCATTGAAAGTTGTAAACCTATGTAGAATTTCGCTTCGTGTTGTAAAGTGTATGCATGGGCACAATAGGTTTCGGTCTTTCTATGGGGAGGTTCCATTGAAAAATTAAACAAATAGGTTTGAGTTGGAACTTCGCTTCGCATAGGTTTACAACTTTCCACGCAAAGTGACGTACACTATACAACGCAAGATCTAATCTACACTTCTTCATGCTTATAGTGCAGAACTAGATCTATGATTGTATGTTATATTTATGAAACTTATTTTTATTTTATTAATTTATTTTATTATTTTATTAATAACTTTTTAATAAACAATGATTAAAATTTTTGTTCTTCAGAATCATGACTTTGTCAACATATGTCAAGATCAAAATCATTGGAGATGAGTCTCCTAATCGACACATTACCCAAAATTCGAATTTTGAGTAAATCTCAGTCCCATTTTAAATAATGCATTTTAATATTTTTTCTGTAACTCGTTATAGACAAAGATTTTTTAAATAAAAATTGTTTAGTTTGGAGGGAAACACATGATAAAAATACAGACTTGATCTTGAGTGACTTTTCAAGATTAGGTCAAAGTCACCTAAAAATTTTTAAATAAAAACCTCTATTTTCTTATTTTTTATTTTTGTATACTGATTTTAAGATCTTTTCGAAACGCTATAATAAAATATTTTTTCATTAAGTATTTTCTGAGTTGTAAGACTCAAAAGTTAAAGATTAAATCAACCTATTATCTGAAAGCAATCAAGTTTGAGACTAAGAGAAAATGTTGACTTTGACATGCTCTCCCCAGGCTCATCTCAAGGTCACCTTGAATTTTTTAAATACACTTTTTATTCTATTTTTATTCTACTTTTAGCATTAAAAAATAACGATATGAACGTAATAGTTTTCTGATCCCTTTAAGGTGCAAAAATTGTTTGCAATTAACTCTTTCACGCCTTTAGCGCCTTTAGACATTAAACTAATATTGTTGAGACCTAGTTATAACGTCTCTAGCCATTCTCATTTTTACTATTATTAAAATTATATCAATTATTACTAAAATATTTAAATGTTTGTACTTAAAATTGAATAAAAATTCACATAAAATTTAACGACATGAGGCAAGGTGAACTCGTTAATAAAGTATCTTTTAACTTTCTTTAACTTTCGAGTCTTATAACTCAGAAAGTATTTAATGAAAAAATACTTTATTATAGCATTTTGAAAAGGTCTTGAAATTAGCTACAAGAATATAAAATAAAAAATGGGAATTTTTATTAAAAAATTTTTAGATGATTTTTGATCTGACTTTGAATAGGTCAAGGTCAAATATTTTTTCATCATGTGTCCCCTTCTAAACCATGTAACTTTTGAAAAATTTTTGTCTATGACAAATTAAAGAAGAGGTATTAAAATGCATTATTTAAAATAAGACACTCTATAAAGAAAAGAGAACTTATTATAATCAAAAATTTCACAAAATACTACGATTATCTTCAATTCGCCGGGCTGCTTGCAAAATTGATAAATATAGTAAACACAAAAAAGATAAAGAAAAAAAGACATTGTACTCACATAATTGCATATACGCGATGTGTCCCAAAAATTTCTGAACTTTCATTAAAACTCATTTTGTAAGGTAATAATTATAAATTTTTATTTATAATCATTCGAAATACATCCCTTCCGAAGAAATATAATGTTTACAACGATCATATAGCTTTAGAAAACTCAAACACTGAAAGTCTTTCTTTGAGATAGTCAAAATGATCTAAGTCAAAGCTTTCTGGATGTTCAAAATAGTATCGAACTGCTTTCCCTTTAGCTTCATTTTTAGTTTCGGGAACAAAGAATAGTCACATGATGCCAAATCTGATGAATATGAGAAATGATTAAGGACCTTTTAGAAGCAAGAAATTTATGATATTTACTCTTTGCTTCATCGTTTTCTCGACGAGTCACAAATATTGTTGGTTTTATATGTGTGATAAAACTGTTTTTAAAGAAGGATTTGTGGTAAAATCGTTTTTAAAGAGGGATTTCAATTCAACTTACAGAATTTGTGAACGAAATTTCAACAAAGATAATGTCTTATTTATATAAATGACGCCACTAATATCGTCCGTACGTAAGAAAGTTTGTAAACTTTTGGGACAAACCGTGTATATACTCCATTCTATATCCGACTGATTATCTTTAATAAAATAAAATGATTATCTTTAATAAAATTTGTATCTAACGAAGATTTTGTCTTTTGAATAGGCACGCAACAAACCGGCGGATGGCGTAGGTCACGTAAATCAAAAAGGTGCTTCCGGTCAGAAAGCGCCAGTGGCTGGTCAGAAGGTTGCGCCGGGTGCTAAGGTCGCGGCGAAATCGGCCCAAAAGCCGACAGCTCAGAAAGGCCAAGTGAAAGTGACACCTAAAGCGGCCTCCGTGAAGACCGGTAAAAACAAGAAGAAGGGACAACGACAACAATATGATCTCATCGTTACTATTAATCTGGTGAGTGTGTAACATCATTAATATTACATCACGCATTCAGAAATATCGAAATGTCGTATCTGGAATTATTATCCATTCACATGCAAATTTTTTTCGATAATTTAATTATCTTTGTCATTAAGAGACACGGTAGTGTCTCGCGCCAAATGAATGCACAGCGCAAGACCGCCCCATGTATCTTTACGCGAGCCGGCGATTTGAGCATCTGAGATCGGATTTCGATAATGATTGAACTGATCAAGTTCTGAGTGGGCTTAAGCGATAGCTTGGATTTGAATTATGTAATAAAAGTATTTTTATTTTTTCTCTAAGTGCCCTACGAGCAGAAATATCGTGATGCAAATTCTGAAATGTAAATTTTCACATTAAAATACGTCGTCATCATTCTCTGAAAATTCTTCTTTTCATAGTTTTGATATGAGATGGTACTCACTTATCTATTGCGCTTATCAAGTTTCACTAGCGTTGTATATCGACAGTGAATTGAGTGTTTTTTTATCGGCCTTATTTAAATTATTTAGTCTGATGAGTTAGATTGTTATACAAAAGTCTCTATATATCGTAATGAAATATCTTCTGAGTTTGACAGTAGTGGCATGTATACACGTGCTTTGTATTGTAAAGAAAATGTGAATTTCATTTTGGAATTTGTGAATTGGGTGCATACATCCGATACAGCATCGATTGTTGCAAAAAGCTTCCAAAAAAGTTTCAAAATTATTTCAACTTTTCACATTCCATGTAACTATTCTGAAAGAATTTTCCAATAAGTCGTATGAAATATTGCAACAGAAATTTTTTTGAAATCTTTCACATAATAAATTAAAAAATTTTTAGTTGAGCAATACGCGGCATTGCCACGATGGACGCGATGAAGTTTTTATTTATCGTAAATGAAAAACTATACAGAATAAAAGACACAGCATGAGATTTTTCATATGTGTTTTAATGAGATGATTCCTTGAAGTCAAGTTTTCAAAATTAAGCTCATGGCATATTGAAAAACGTAGGACATAAGCAGTAAGCGAATCGACTAATTCACATTCGAGAATGTAAGGCAATAATAATAAGCAGCAACAAATTAAAAACATTGGTTTGCTTATTACTTACGTCTTATTGCTTACAGAAATGTGTGTGCGGAAGTTCTTAAACTTCAAGATAAAAGTAAATAAAAATGTATTTTGAACAGTTTCGTTTAATTTGGTAAAAATTCAGAGCTCTAATCAGTTATTTCAAAAATTTTTTGACAATATTTTAGAAAGGTTGCAGATTTTTTCCGATAACCTTTCAATCTTTCAATAACATTTTAAGAATCGCAGACATTTGGCTATTACAGAACTGTCAAAAATATTGCTGACATATTTTACAACTTTTATGAAATATTTCATTTTTTAGTTGAAATATTTCTGAGATACCTACGAAAAATTTCAGTGCTGTACGGAATGTTGTAAGCAAAAAATATAAAGGTTAGTAGTCAAAATCTTCAAATTTATTAAACTTTGTGTGGAATGAATTTTCGCTCACAGTTTTAAATTGAAAATAGTCACAATATTAAATTAATAATCAATTTAATATGGCAATGATTTTTTTATGATAATAGCTCATACAGTACATTAATGTTCAATTAACATTTCAGAAACGTTGAATTATAACATTATGAATGTTGCGTCAACATCGCGAAATGTAGATATAACATTGAAAAAACATTGTAGAAACATTTAATATTCGTTGAAACTATCTTACAAATGTTGCAATTCAACATTGATTTAACACAGATTCAACATTTATTCAATCTATAAGCAATGTAAATTTTAATATAGTATGTTATTTTTGTATGTAGCATATTTATAGCATATTGTCGCTCTTGTTTATATTTACAGCAAATTTAGATATAAAAAATTTATCAAGAAATGTATTATAACAATATTTCCATCAATATATAAATCAAATAGATTTAACTTTTCTCTCAATTTAACTTATTCTTTTATTACTTATTCTTTCTATTTTTTCATGAATAAGTATAGAAAGGCAAATAAGAGCAAGCGGCGCGATTATTGGTGCGCAAAAATTTTCATATGAATATATTCTTCAATATTACATAAGTTGAAATTCCGTACGTTCGGCTTCATTCAAGCCATTTTCAGCGATCAGAATTGTACAGAAATCAAAATAATTTTCATAATTCATTATGATTGCTCCAAACCAACATTAAACAGTTATGCTTCCACATTTGTCAAAAAGAGAAGAATTATCTTCAAAAGATGATGCATTAATCTTTAATTGCATTAATCTTTTTAATCCTAATAGTTCTTAAATGTAAAAAATAAGCAAACTTACCTAATGTTTGGTGGATCAATCCAATGAAAAAACTACGAATAAATAGAGAGGTATAGTAAATCGATAAAATGTTAGGTAAGTCAAAAATATTCGTCAAAATGTAAAATATGCTTCTTTATTATCACAGGATAACACGTAAAGAATCTCAATTTTATTATCAATACGTTTTTATTAAATAATTGTCCTTTCGACTTCATTTTCAATACAATTAATTTAAGACGAAAAACCTTATTTAATAAACGGACAAATACGCCAGCTAATGTGAACAATAACAATATAGAAAAAATTAATTAGTTCACTATATCATATTTTCCGAACATACCTGAAAAATTCAAAAACATCATTAAAAACTTAAACATCAAATTATCCTTCTATAGTCTTAATAAATAAGAAAGAAGGGATCATTAAAGCTTAAAAAGATCTTCCGAATTACTCTAAGAAAAATGTAGTGTATAAGATCTCTTGTAAAAATTGTGATGCAACCTATGTAGGACAGACAAAAAGAAAATTGAATACTAGGATTTCAGAACATCGAAATCAAATTAATAGGAAATCAATTAACACAACAATGATTACAGAACATAGATTGCGTCACAATCATGATTTCGATTGGTTAAATGTGAAGATCCTTGATAGTGAAAGATTTTTTTGGAAAAGAATTATTTCTGAAATGCTCAATATACAATTATAAAATAATAAACTTAATTATCAAATTGACACTAAGTATATACAACACATTTAAACACACAAATTTTAATTTTAGTAATAATTTATTTTTATGTTATTTCTATACATTGTTTTTATTATTCTGACCTTTTATTGTAGTTTATTTTTGTATGATTATTTATTTGACATTGCGCCATTATAACGGTAATATCATAGATCTTTCGTATCATTTACTACACAATCGTTGACGAGTTAACATATTTTACATTTTGACGTATATTTTGGACTTGCCTGACATTTTATCGATTTACTGTACCTCTCTATTCATTCGCAGTTTTTTCATTGGATTGATCCACCAAACATTGAGCAAGTTTGCTTATTTTTTACATTTAAGAACTATTAGGATTAAAAGGATTAATGCAGTTAGGGATTAATGCATCATCTTTTGAAGATAATTCTTCTCTTTTTGGCAAATGTGGAAGCAGACTGTCTGTTGATTTGGAGCAATCATAATGAATTATGAAAATTATTTTGACTTCTGTGTACAATTCTGATCGCTGAAAATGGCTTGAATGAAACCGAAACGTACGGAATTTCAACTTATATAATATTGAAGAATATATTCATATGAAGATTTTTGCGCACAATAACCGCGCCGTTGCTCTTATTTACCTTTCTATACTTACTTATAATTTATTTGTAATATCAAGAGTCCATATTGTAACTGTTTTTCTTGTCTTTATTTTTTTCTAATTTAAGACCTAGGAAAGGCTAAAGAATAAGTTAAATCAAGATTTAGGTTAATCTACATTTGTAAAAATGGATGTTATTACGGGAAAGATAAGAAACGTTTTTACAGCAAATTTAGTCACTCTTGTTTATGTATTTGTTTATGTATTTTTTGTACTTAACATTATAAGATACCTAATATATCATTGCAAAGTTATTTTTTTAAAAAAAGGTAAAAAGAAGGCGCCAAGTGGATACATTCCTCGAGAAAAATACTGTTGTATCAAACTATGTTCTTTTTTCTTTTTAAACAAGGTTGGGAAAGTTACTTTTTAAAAGTAACTCGTTATCGTTATTTGTTACTTTTTAAGTCGAAAAAGTAACTCGTAACTAGTTACTTTTTAAATAATGATTCGTTACTTTTTCTGTTACATTTTTAATAACAAAAGAAGATTAAATTAAACAAAAAAATTAGATACTTTTTTAATGGTTTTTGTCAAAATATTAATAAAAGCAATATTATTTTCTATTTTAAATTTGCAAGACGATAAGAAATTTAAAGAGAAAGGTTTTAAAATGTTTATAATACAAATAACAAATTTTGATTTTCATTTATACCTATTGACTTCCTCCGATCTTATATTTAAAAATAAACTCAAAATTATTTTTAAAATGCGGCATTAATATAATATAACTCTGTGATTGATTTGTCTGATATCTGTGATATCTTAAAACTATACTTAACCCCATTAACTCACAAGAAACTCTGATACATTTTTCTATTTTAAATTCTTATAACTCGGTTTCTAATACGTCTAATAAGCTAGCAGGAATCAGCAGAAACAAACCGGACGTATTCAATTATTTAGTATCCATTTTGTACTAATTTGTACCACCAATAAGAATTTTGTACCCCGTGCCGTTTAGGAAAAAAACGTGGCGCTGCTAGCTTAATATTAAGCAGGACCACACAAAAAAAAAGAAAAATTAGAAAATAAAAGCGGAAATGCAAAGAACTGAATTTGTACTAATTTGTACTATCAAAAAAAAGGTAACATATTCGTCCCTTCCTCGTGAGACAACCCCCTAATTAAATTCAATTCTATTAGGCTCAAGAGTAAAGTACCCTTCACCACGAGCAGAATCAGTCGATACTCTCATAATCGATGAGGTGTAATTTGTACCACTAAAATGTGAAGTTTCAGATTTTGTACCCCCGCCGTTTCTTCGGAAACTACCCTCGACCCTTGTAAGGCTCAAGTGTAAAATACCCTTCGCCATGAGCAGAATCAGTCGATACTCTCATAATCGATGAAGTGTAATTTATACCAGTAAAATGTGAAGTTTCAGATTTTATACCGACCCCGTTTCTTCGGAAACTATCCCCGAACCCTGTAAGGCTCAAGAGTAAAGTACCCTTCGCCACAAGCAGAATCAATCGATATTCTCATAATCGAAGCGGTATAATTTGTACCGCTAAAATGTGAACTTTTAGATTTTGTACCCCCGCCGTTCCTTCGGAAACTACTCCCGATCTCTGTAAGGCTTAAGACTAAAGTACCCTTCGCCGCGAGCAGAATCAATCGATACTCTCATAATCGATGAGATGTAATTTATACGACTAAAATGTGAAGTTTCAGATTTTGTACTCCCGCTGTTCCTTGGGCAATTACCCCCTGTAAGGCTCAAGAGTAAAGTACCCTTCGCCGCGAACAGAATCAGTCGATACTCTCATAATCGATGAGGTGTAATTTGTACCACTAAAATGTGAAGTTTCAGATTTTGCATAGTTGCATTTTATTCCCAAACAAACATAAATTGTAAAAAGTAAAAATTATAAAAAATTGTAATTGTAATAAAAATTAAAAAAATTTTTTTTTCATTTTTATGTATTTCATAAAGATTTATTTTTATAAAGATTTTGAAACAAAATATGTAAATTTTATAGGGATAGAAAGGTAAAACAAATGTGTTCAATTTTTTTATTTATTTAGGTGACCTGAAAATCTCAAAGCTACAATTCGTACGGCTACAATTCTTTTCAATTCCCAATGATTAGGAGATGATAAAATATGACGTGTATTTTTCATTTTTTTGCAGTTAAAATTTCAATTTTCACCAATTGAAATCTTCCAAAATGGAAGTAGAACAAAAAGATAAAAGTTATCATGTCTCTTCAAATTAACTTCGATTATTATGTGAATTCAACTTTTTTCATTTATTCTCTATAGTTTTGAAGAGAAAACAAATTATAGTCTTGAAATCTTTAAGATACTGCAAATTTTTTCCTATTTTATTTCTTTCAATCCCTATGCAAAGAATTTTTTACAAATATATCTTCTTGTAAATTTCTATTAATTCTATAATTTTAATTATATTTACAGATCAAATAATAACTATATCGATTTATTTTCAAAGTGTTAGATTATTATTTATTAATTAAATATTTATCAGTAAAAAATATCAGGAGCCATTTACTTTTTTTATCTGTACTTTCAATCTTTATTTATTTTTTTTCAGATATCCTATTATTGACAAAATTCGGAAAGAGCAACTCTTTTTACCTCTAAATACCAATTGTGTTAAAAAATTTTTAATTAAGACCCGAGTCTCCTTAGATTTAATGGGTTGAAACAGTCTTAAATATAACAATGGATTATGAATGCTGGTTGAATATTGAAGATTGAATACACAGAAATTGTGTCACAAAAGGTAAAAAGTAATGATAAAAGTAACTGTTAAATTCGTTACCGTTACTGAAAAAGTGTAACTATATTACAGTTACACGAAAAAAAAGTAATGTTATCGATTCGTTATCAAAAAAAGTAACTATAATGGCGTTACAAGTAACGCGTTACTTCTCACACTAAACTCAAGTGATAATAATTTTAAGTTTCTTAAGAAATTATATTACAAAGTTGTGTTACCTAATAATATGTATTTTTCAAAAAAATGTTTAAAATCTTAAAATGCGTCAATTAGAAAGAGAACAACTTTCAAAAAAATTAAAATGTGATGTATCTTTGTATTCCCATTCAAGGGTCTTCTTATTCCAATCCACGTAGTAGCTTTAATTCTCCTTAAAAAATAATAGTATCATAAAGTAGTATCATATTACGTTATTTAATTTAAGCGATATGTATTTTTCAAAAAATGTGGATATTTCAATAGAATAAAAAATTAATCATAAAGAATTAAAGAGGTAACAATACAAAATGAAACTATTTAATTGAAATAAAAAAATTTTAATGTAAAAAAATTGATGCTTCTTTTTCTAATTGGCGCATTTTAAAATTTCAAATATTTTTTTGAAAAATATATATAAAGTGTAACGCAACTTTGTAATATCATTTTTTAAAAGACTTAAAATCATTATCACTTGGGTTGGAAAAGGAATAGTTTGGTACAACAGTATTTTTCTTGAGGAGCATCTACTTGGCAACTTTTCTTCACTTTTTTTTAAAAAGATAATTTTGTATAAAGAGATGCAAGTTATGTCATAAACATTTTTATAATGATATTATAAGTTTACAGTTTACAGTTTCAAAAAATATTTTTAACCAGGCAAAATGTTTCTTATAGATTTTTGGATACTGAAAATGATATCGCCAAATTTCGCTAGCACGTTAGATTTTCGAAATAATTCAGATTAAATGCGTTAAAAATAAGGTTTTTTATGATATTTAAAATTTTGTTATAATAAAGATTAATATTGAAATTCAATATTAAAGTTCAAAAATTACATATCAGAAGCTATATTGCTTTAAAATGTTTTTTTTTTATTTTAATGTCTTATTTTTTAGCTACCTTATATGAAGGATTAAATACAGAGTTTTCTTAAGGTAGCAAACTTTCCGTCTATAACGAAAAAATTATATTTATAATTTGTATAATTGTTCATGGTTATATCGACGCACAGTGTAGTATATCGTGAGAATTCCGTTAAATGTTTATATATATATATATATATATATATATACACACTTAACAAAATCACAGCAGTAAACTACGCTATATCATCTCGAACGTAAAATTTCCTATTCTTTCCGAATCCGGTGTCAAAAATAGGGGTTTCTATTCAAAAAAATTAATTTGACCTTCAAATGACCTTGAAAATCTACCTGAAGGTCAGTAGTACAGGTGGATGGCCTCCATTGTCCTCGATAATTTTTGTCCGAACCATCTGGCTTACTTACCAGAAATATTTGGGTGGATCGATTAATGGCCCACCGTATACATAGCGGAATCTATTATTAGACTACATTATGTATCGATAATATTATAAGCTAAATTATAAATATGTATGACTTCATAAGCGGAAAATTTGTTATTTTATAAATTTGATCATAAATCTATTTAAATCCATAACATGGTATATAAAATAAGATATTAAAATTATTAGGTATATCGGTTAGTTTTGAGAGTACACTATAGACGGCTGTAGTTACAAATCTAGAGATATTTTAAAAGTTGGTACGTCATTTCAAAGCTTGGTACGTCATTTTTACAAATATAATAATTTTATACATGTTTTGAACATTCGTAAATATAATCATATTTTTTAGTGCGATTGAAAATGGAATAATAAAAAGCATTTTTGTCATTTATTACTTTACCGCTTTGATTCGAAAAAAACGGCTGCCAAAGCTCACCGATTCATCTTAGAAACCTATTTGTGTTTGCTCCATCAGTTAAAATATGTGAGTACTGGTCTCGATGATTCAAAAGTGATGATTTTGTTTTGAAAGACGAAGAACGTTCAGGTCAACCAAAAAAAAAGTTCGAAGCTGCCGAATTGCAGGTATTGTTGGATGAAAATTCAAGCTTAAACGCTTGAAGAATTAGCTGAAGCATAAATGTTGATAAATCAACCGTGATTTTTGATCCTTTACACGCAATGAGAAAAATAAAAAAAAAAATACAAATGGATTCATATGAATTGTTTGAATCGACTATTCAAAATCGTTTAACCATTTGCACTTCATTGCTTTCTCATAACAAAAAAAGCAGTTTTTAAATTGTGACTGATGATGAAATTGGATCTACTATGATAATCCTAAGCATAAAAAATCGTAGAAAGGTCCAGACTAATTATCGACATCTATTTCAAAACGCAACATCCACGGAAGTAAGGTTTTGTTGTGCATTTGGTGGGATATGAAAGTCATCGTGTATTATGAGCTACTAAAACTGACTCAAACAGTCACTGTTGAGCATTATCAACAACAATTAAATCGATTTGAATCGTGCTTTGAACGTATAAGAAACGTAAAATAACTTAAAGAAGCTCAATAATAGCAGCTCAAAGAAAATGCAAAGTGATTTTGTTACACGACAATGCTCGATTACACGTTGCAAAAGTAGTTAAAGATATGTTATCGATACTTCAGTGGAAAGTCTTACCATACGCCGCGTATTCATCAGATTATGTTCCTTCAGATTATTACTTATTTCGATCGATGCAGTTGACCTCGTTGACCAGCACTTCAAAACATAAGAAGAAATAAAAAAATGGCTCGAATGGATTGCTTCGCAGGACGAATATATATA
>JANQDE010000142.1:230796-247253 GCA_037157785.1 Cephalotes varians
TGCTATCACATTTTCAGACGCAACAAAAATAAATAAATGCTTATATTARAGAAATTTGTTGTCGCATCGATTTTATTATTTGATATGGCACGTTTGACAATAATTGCAACAACTTCCAGTAATTGCCACTAGAATGCAACGCTTTGTTTAAAAAATAAGCCCCTATTCCATATTAGTAACCTATTCCATACTCGCTGCCTTTACCCTAAATATGCAGTTTAAGTTACATCTTACCAATTGTAATGCCCTTTAGATATGTTATAGGGGAGAATGTTCTGAGTAATTCTCCATAAAATTTAAATGGGGAATGGTTTAGGAGATATAGTAAATTAAAGTTTCGGTAATTATTTAGAGATACAGATCACCTTCCGATGACTTTGACCTTGATATATATTGTCACTGTCCCGAATGACTCAAAAGAATTTATTCGACGCTCATTATTTATTAAAAAGTTATTAATACAATAGTAAAAAATATAAGACAGATAATTAGGAGGAGAAATGTGGAACAGTACAACTGTAGACTATGTTTTGCCCTGCAGGGAGGGGATATGGAGTGAACCTTGCTTCGCCTTGGAAAGTCAAAAACCCAGAATATAGATGGAAACAAAGTCCACTCCACATTCCTTCCTGTAATGGGTGAAACAAGATCTACAGTTATATTGTTTTATATGGATTTCGACTTTCCACTTGTAACGAGATCCATCTCCTCCTGCTTACTGGGCGAAACAATGTTTATAATTATACTGTTCTACATTGAGTTTTGACTTTCCACGCCGACTATTTACAAACTGTCTATGACTCTCCATAACATTGTTTACATTTCTTCAAGAAATTAGTACAGCACACAAACTGTTTGCAATATATCTCCTAAACCAAAATCATCCCCTATTATTATGAAACTTTAATTTATTATATCTCCTAAATCAATACCGCCCCCAATTAAATTTTGTTGGAAATTACTCAAGATACCCTCCCCTACAACATATCTAAAGGGCAATAAAATTGGTGAGGTGTAACTTAAACTGCATATTTACCATTGATTATTATGTAGTATAAGTGCTTGCCAGTTGGCAGCAGTTTCTTCTGTTTATTTAATATTTTGATAGTAAGTCAGTTAAAATAAGAGTGTAGAAATCATTTAAAAGACAGAACACAGTAGATTCAAAAGATACCAGCAATGAAAATTGTTTTACTAGATGATCTAAACGAATACACTCGCCGAACATAAATAATTGATTCCTAGTTTATACGCGGATGGCTCATTATTTCTAGTGACACATTATCGTTGACACGCGATGATATTGATCGTACTTTAACTCACAATTTAACTTGCTGCGACATTGATATTTTTCTAGTTACAATCTTGTTTTTATAATACTACTGGACAGAAGCGAGATAAAAAAATCGATCCTTCGCGGATCAGTTCATTTCTAGTCAATTCATATATGAGTGCTTGTAACACACACGCACGCACGCACGCACACACGCACAGGAGAATAGTTTGAAGAGTAACTTGATTTAATATATTAAAAACAGTTTTAATTTTATAAGCATATTTTATTTTTCAACAATCCCCTCATAGCTTAACACACTTTTCTCAGCGTTTTTTCAGGTTTTCAATTTCTTCCCGGAAATGAGTTTCTTCGAAATCTTTAAAATAGATGGCTTCTTCTTCGATTCAGGACTCGAATGGAAAGATTGAATAGTGAATTCAAGTTTTATCCATGGTCACAAAATGTCAATGAAATCCGTTGAATTTTTTTTAAACACCTCTAAATAATCGGCTAATGCTCGCACATAAACTCGTTTTTGTTCTGCAGTAAGCAAACGTTGTACTGATCTTGCGAAAAGTTTTTTCATATTCAATTCATTATGCAAAATTTGCTTAGTTGAGATGGTCTTTGTTATCTCGTGTACTTTTATTCCTGTACTTTTACATCTTTTATTTCTGTGTTACACCTTTTATTTTTTTTATATCTGTCGGAAAAAACCATATCATGAACTTCATCAATAATTTCTGGCATGACAGTTGTTCGGACTTATAGAACGTCGTGCACTTTTAATACTTTTTTTACCACGTTTGAATTCGTTTACCCAAAATCGAATGATTTCATAGGAAGAACATGAGTTACTCAATGTAGGAAAAATTCTTTCATGTATTTCCTGTTTTTCCTTCCAAAAAAAAGAGAATCATGCTTCGAATTCTAATTTTATCCATTTTATCACTTGAAACGTTTGTATTGAAACAATTGTCAAAGAATTAATGGCAGAATGACTTGAAACTTTGCATGGGTTATTAACACGTTAAACGCCACGCCGGTCTCTACAAACCGGCGCTAGATTTTATGTTTTACGCTACGTCGCTGCGCCGATCCCTGCGTACCGAACATTTCGTTTAGACGACGTCTGTCCTTGAGAATGAAAAGTATGAATATTATAATACTTTATCAAAAATTAATGTAAAGGCAATCTTGCGTATCTTTTCAGTTGACGGTTTTATGCGTAATCAGAAAGCTAAACAAAACAGGCTCGGCGTTTAACGTGTTAAAAGAAAGAGAACTCCCTATATATATTTTTTATTGATATAAAAAAGATATAGCCTTAGGTATATGCCTATTGGGCTCGTATGCATGTACAACAACAGTCCTTAAACATAATACATAACGCAAAAGGAATATGTACAGGTCCCCTTGAGATCACAGATTCGTTTCACAAACGTTGCTTAATTAAAGCCAAAATTAAAATCGAAACTAAACCTTAAGCCATAATAACTCTCATTATCTATTAATCTAACATATCAAAAGACTAATATAAAGATACTATTGTATTGTGCCACTTTACTGTTACCGCAAACTAAAAGATAATTTTATCACAACCTATTCATTATACGCGAAATTAAATTAAATTAACACTACATTGGGAATTAAAGTTAAAAGTAAAAATCAAAATGAAAACTTAAAAATTGAAAATTAAATTTAAAAAGTCGCGTTAAAATTAAATTAATGTTAGAAAAATTACAGTTAAAAATGAACATTATCATAGAAAATGAGAATGCCCAACGGTTCTTCCTGCACAGACTCCTCCATATACTGTATTAAAGTTAATTTTCAGCTCACACACACACAAATAAATTTATTAATAGAACATGTAAATGTTTCAAGACCGTAGATTACATTCTCATTTAAAGTGATATACTATAAGGTATTTGATAGAATAAAGAAGAAAACTACGCGTCTTAATTAAGGCGTCTTGTAAGATTTTACGCTGATCAACATATTCTATACACTCTTAAAATACATGATTTAAGGTCTCCTCCATATTACACTGCGAACACATAGACGAATCCATTATACGAAAACGATAAAGGCTTGTTCTGAAAGAAATATGCTTAGAACGGAGTCTGTTTATCGTAGTTACTATCCTCCTTTTAATCTTAAACTCTTTGAACCAAATATGAGTACTTCAACTCAATTAAAAAATTTCGACAGTACTCGGCTCTGCGTGCCTCACTTTTTGCCCATTGGAATGTATCCTCATACATTTGATTTCTCCATAAATTAATAAACTTCTATACCGGGATTCCATATTGTGTATCCATACCATGTATTCGCTTGTTCATTTTCTCTAATTTCTGAATAGCTAGAACCCAGATAAGTTTCACTTCCGTTCTTTTCATCTTTACTAACTTTATACATACAGAAGAGCCTTTATATTCAGTATGAGATGTGAGCTATGACAATAATCATAAGGAGCCTCCATTGCATTCAAGACAGATTGAAAATCTGAAAAGATCACCCTAGACCAGTCTTGGCTATTTCCAAGCTCAATGGCCGCGAAGATAGCCATAAATTCTACACAAAATCTACAGAAGATGAATTCACTGCAAAGTCTGCAAAAAATCCTCCCATCCTGGCCATCGATGTACAGACATCTCACAAACTGCAGTTCTTGGAAAATTTTTTTGAAACTTCGAGTCCGCCATACTGCGTCCAATTTTATCGTCATCGTGAGTATTAACCTCGAGACAGAAGAGGAGACATTCATACTCAACCGAGAAACATAATGGAGAGTCGCTGGTTGAAAGAAGATGCTCTCTTTTCTCAATACAGTAAGAAGACATAAGGGAAAAATGATTAATACGAACAATCATCATCCGGCGGTGAGTCCGCCGCCTCTTTAAGAGGCATTTCTAGGGTTTGCATCAGCGGGTATCTCTCGATCGTTGCCAGGCAAGTGAGAAAGTTCTTACACAGATATTTGTATCTAATATAAAATAGGGGTTCTTAGGGACTCACATAATATCACATTCAGTGGTATGGACTGCTTATATCCAATAACTGAAGGCTTCGAAATTGAATTCTTCAGCTGTGTAGATAATTTAATTGTAAAATTTTGTAGCATGAATCTCGTATTTCAGTCTAGATCCAATTAGTACGCGACATACCATCATAAGGATGCGGAGATTTGGTCCCCACCAAGTGTGCTCAAACTTTTAATCAGAGCTGGAAAAAATCATTAAAAAAAAATGGATTTTTTAAAATTTAAATTGGATTTTTTAAATTTAAATCCGATTTTTTTTTATTTAAATTAAATTTATTGTTTAAGTTATTTATTTTTAGTAGTAAGAAAATAATTAAATTTTATTACAAAATAATAAACGTGTTATTTTTTTTACTAAGCTTACTAAATTTCAATTTATTGTGAATAATCAGTGATTTCAAACACTATAAGATTCAAAATAGTTAAGTGAAAATCGTTAATTTTAAATTAATTTTTATCAATAATTTTTATGAATAAAATAAAACTTATTTTTTAATGAATATATTTGAATACTTAAATTTGCATACATAATATAATTTTTTATTCACGAAGATGAACGCATACACTTAAATATAAAAATTAACTTAGCCTTTTCGTTTCCTAATGCATTTCTAAATTTCAAGAAATAAGAACCGAAAAAAAGAAACAATGAAATCGAGGAACGTAGCAATCTCGGAGACACCAATATATAATTATATACAAAATATGTCCGTACATGTTCATATATCATTCTTTTTTTTGTAAAATTACTGCACGACATAGCCAGTATATTGGGCATAATTAAATCATAATAAAAATTAACAATTAAAATTTTAATCAAATTCGTGACTTAAATCAAACGATTTTTTTTGTAAAAAAATCATTTGATTTAAATCGCGATTTAAATCACTGATTTTAATCAATTGATTTAAATTATTTCAACCCTGCTTTTAATTATACGGAATGGGCAAATACAGCCAAATTTAAGATTTATATGATTTATATGAGATGTCCAATTCCAGATTTGACTGAAAATTCATACCCAACTTTACCTTTGTCGAGTTAAAGTTTTTCCTGAATTTTGATTGAGTATATTCACCTTCGGTGAGTCCTCTGCGGTTACTCCGCATTAACGAAACCTTCAAAGCCCTATCTCGGTTAAATACACAAAGTTTAGTTTTTTTGTGAATAAAGTCAGTCCCAAACCACTAAGGACCTGGATAAAATCTCTGTGGATCATACGCAGATTCTCCTCTAAAGGGGAGACCAAGGATGTAATACACACATCGTCCGCATATTCATCAGCTTGCAATTCCAAGAATTGATGGAATCCAATTCTGTAACATATATATAGAGTACAGTAAGGGGCTCAATACGCTACCTAAGAAAGACCTTGTATATCCAGAAAACTTCCAGTTTATAACGACAGAAAACTTGATGAGCCTAGATCAAGTTGTATACGAAACGGCAGATCTTGGAAGGATTTCCCAGCTTGACCAATTTCTGAATAAGAATAGCCGGTAACACATTATCATACGCCCGAATGTCAGACAGCTGCAGTGTTCTTTTGAATAGCGCCTAGAATTTCTGCATATGGGATCGACAAATTGTCCATTTATCATCTATTTCTATGGAAACCATATTGAAAGTTGAGTTTGTTCTCAAACTTGAGCCAATTTAATCTATTATTAATCATTTGTTCCATGACTTTACATGAGCATGAGGCTATACATGAGCTAAAGAAATAGGACGGAACTTAACTCTGTCTGCTTTGGTTATGAACGTTTTAGCCACATTTCTGTCATTCTTCTGAGAAAAGACCCTTATGCAAGATGACATTCTATAGATATGAAACGAGACACATCTACTTAGAGAGATCAATGCTTTAATTATGACATAGTTGATATTATCCCGGACTTGATTTCATCTTTAGATCAGTCAGTATGGTGCTACACTCTTCCACCGTGGGTAAATCCAAGACATCTCGTTCCTCTTCATCAAACGATGGCATATTCGTGATCAGTTTCCAATCGGTTAAACCTAGACTAGAATCTCTTGACTATTTTCCACACGATGAAAGACAAAAATTCTTCTTAAGAGGATACTGAAGTAAAGACCGAACTCCGATGGGGATTCTGTTTTATCGATTGAACGCATTTATATACGATTTACGTGACATTAACACATCACTATATACTAATACATCACACTGCACGCTTTCGCATACATACATACATAAGAATTTTTCACTGATACTATTTTTTCGTACTAAAGCCTCTAATCCATTTCTAACAGCATAGTATTATTCTTTCATGTAATCCCTAGTCCAAATCAAGTTTATTTTATATGTACAAAGTATAAAACTTTTATGTTTGTAACGGTTTGTCTTTTCGGTACGAGAACGGTTTTGCTGGATGTGCTCGTCGGGATTTCCAGGTTCGGGCCAGCAAAGACTCAAGCCAGATTTTACGGTTAAACAAAACAATCATTTTTTATTCGGTCATATATTTACAAGGTGATAACGTTTGTTTGTTGTGTGTGTGTGTGTGTGTGTGTGTGTGTGTGTGTGTGTGTGTGTGTGCGCGCGCGCGTGCGTGCGTGCGTGTGCGTGTGCGCGCGCGCGTGTGTTTGTGTGTGCGCGCGCGCGTGTGTTTGTGTGTGCGCGCGCGCGTGTGTTTGTGTGTGTGCGCGCGCGTATGCGTGTGTACAATAGACCGGTGTACGGTGAAAGAGAATTCCTGTGTTCAGACCCGGTAGCTATAATAGATAGCAACGTGTAAGATTTACAGTGTGTCGATGCACTTATGTATTCGTGCGCGGTATTAACAATAGATCGGTGTAATCGCGAGGTTTGTTATTTACAGTGTGTCGGTGCGAGTGCACTTATGTATTCGTGCGCGATATTTGTAATAGATCGGTGTAATCGCGAAGTTGATAATTATGATGTGTCGGTGCGAGTGAATCTCTTGGATTCGGACATGGTATTTGCAGAGTATCGGGGTAAGAGAATCTCCCGGATTTGGACGCGATATTTACAGAGTATCGGTGTATCGGTACAAGAGAATCGGGCGCGTGTCCCGTATCTAACTTGCACTGTGCCGATGACGCTTTCGCGCGCTCGGTTCGTATGTGCTCGAAGAGCTCGGTCCGCGTAGCGTATCACGCGTTAGCGCGGCGACGCAGCGAAGGTGTGTGGTAAGATCGGACGAGCCGGTTGGCCGAGGTAGGTACTGCGCGCGCGGCGCACGCGCCGGTGAAAATATTTTGCATGCGGCGGAGTCGGCTTTGGTTGCTTTCTCGGTGCAGCGGGGCTTGTGCATGGTCCGCGGTTAAACTTGAGGGCCGAATACTCTCGGCGGAGATCGAGTATGCTCGATCTCGGTACCTTAGTCAAGTGATAGCGGATATGAATTCTTCAAGAGCCGAGTACGCTCAGCGGAAATCGAATACTCTCGATCCTGAGATCTCTGAAGGATTTCGAGGATTCGGACTCGGTGCTGGTCGCTAAGCTGTGGATGCTGTGACTGGCTCCTTTTCGTGCAGTCCGATCCGCTTATATACTCGGCCGCTTACTGCCGTACTGCTCGGCAAATAGTTAAACGTATTGTCGGGCTCCCCCTCTATCGGCGATCGGCGCGAAGAGGGGCCCGTAGTCGGCGGCGGTAAGATGGCCGTCGCTCGGATATGTTCGGATACGGCGGACGGACCCGAACGCGAATTTAGCCGTCGTCGCGGCTAAGATTCAGCGCGCCGTGTGGCGCGTGGTAACGATGCATCTTTGATCGAAAAGATGCATCGTTACATGTTAAGTAAATGATGTTATGAGCCGACGTCAGAAGTCGATAACAAAACTGTAATTTCCGAAGTTTTTTCTCTTTTCATATAAAATCGGTTTGGACTACATTATTGTCTGTATTTTAATTGTGGAAAAGTATTCATAATTCTGTATAATCAATAAAAAGAATAGTGTGTTGGAAAAATAATCGCGTTTAGTCGGTAAAACAGACAACTCCAGCATCCTTTTAAGACTTTTTTTTAAAAAGCCCGGAATTTTTCACATTTAATACATCGAAACTCGCATCTCGTTTTAGTTATTCTCTTCTTGTATTCTATAAAATTATTTTGTAAATTGACATGTTTAAATTGTAAAAAAGCCGCTTTACGGAGCCGAACAAGTTTGTCACATTTCCTCGTTCACCATGCGTTTGGAGGACCACGCATGTCGGAATATAATTTAAAGGAAGGAGTGATACTAATCAGTGCATTTTTCACAAATCAACAAAGTAACAACAAAAGCAACACAATAGCAACAAAAGATGAGTATAAGACTTCGATGTCTATTGATTCGTAATCTAGAAGTTTTATGTGTCTATCAAGTTCAGCCTGAAAATGGTTCCAATCAGTATCTATATAAACGTGAGGTTCTTTTAAAACTAACAGTCGAATCTGAATTTATATTATATGTGAGTACTCTAAGATAATAAGGATTATCATTCTCCGAAGGGGAGTCAACATACTAGTGCATCTGGAAAGCCAGCGAGTCACAATCTATCACCGCATTAGTATGATACGACACACTGTGAAAAGTAAGCTTTTCATCATTGAGCAACAATAAATCAAGATCCTCCACATATTAACATCTCTGTATGTAACGAGCCCCAAACTATGTAGAATATGTGTATTGAAATCTCTGCCAAAAACAATCTTATTTGCAAACTGAAAAGAAGCTCGACCACTCCTGAGTCAAGATATTATCAGTTAGGAGAACGAAACAAGGAAAAGCCACTCACTATTTCTCACTAAATCTCTACCGCGCATACCTTAATCTTTCAACCGCAGTCAAATATTTGTTACACTTGTACAAGGTGTCCCATTTTAACTTTCACATCGAAATATCTTGAAATGTACAAAAGATACAGAAAAATGTTTTAAACAAAAGTTGTAGGGTTCGAAGGAAGATATAAGAGAGTACTATTGGTTTAACCCTTTCAGTCACGCAATTCACTTTTGTCTGACATAAAAGTGCGATTATGTGTTTCCGATGTATTTTTCGACGCTAAATACGAATCTGGTGTCAAAAAATAAAAAAAACTAAAAMCAACCCCTAAAATGGAGTGAAAATGTGGTAAATTATCAACACTGCATTAAACAGTGTTCGTGCATCAGATTTAATGAATATTTATTTTGATTCTATACGATTTCAAGCCAAAAATGAGTGAAATCCCTCAATAGTATCCGTGTGCATCCCTAAGGAGGGTGAAAACTACCCTTTCAATCACGAAATTCAATTCTTTTTGACACGGTAGTGCAAATACACGTTTCCGATGTATTTTTCAACGCTGAATTCGAATCTGATGTCGAAAATTCAATAAAACAACCCCTAAAATGGGGTGAAAACGGGGTGAATTATCAAAATTTTTTTAAGACAGTGTTCTTGCATAAAATTTCGAAAATTCAATAATAGAGAAAATTTCTAATGTGAGAGGTTTGGAACTTTCTCTAGCTACCTTGGGTTTGATCTTGACGCTAACCTTTGAGGTTATTTCAAATTCAAGTCAATTTTTTTCAAATGTTATCATCAAGGTCAAAACCAAGTCACTATGAATAGCCTAAAAATGAATGAAATATTGAAAAATATTGTCATAAGCATGGTATGCTGATTTGATAATAAAATAATCATTTTTTAATAATTATGGTCGCCATATTGAATCCGATATTGAATTTTGTAATCTAATGGTGATTCTATAATCTCTGTTCTTCAACCAATGAATTCCAAATGTTTTTAGTATATGTTTATTATCAAATTTCTCCGTTAACGAATTAGATTCACAAAAATACAGGTTTTTTTGCATATGTTTATTTATAATAATTATAAACAATTATAGATTCAAAAAATATCATTATGTTTCTGAAGTTTAAGTATTTTTTTAACTGAAAATGCAAAAAAATTCAGAATTTTGCATCAAATATGAAATAAATGACAAAAAAAAGAAAAAGAAAAAGGGTGTCACTTTAGTGGCTCCTGTGACTGAAAGGGTTAACCTTGGCGCCGCCAAGATCAGGTCAAGATATTTTAAATTTTTAAAATGGAACCCTCTAGCTTTTATTGCACATTATTATAGTCCTTTCCAAAATATTATAATTTAATTCATTTTGGATCAGTTGTTTTGAAATTATGGAGGTTTATATGGTATCCAATCAATAAAGATCGGTGATTAATTTGACTAATAAAGGTAAGATCGAGGGATGATCCGATCAATTAAAACAAGATCAAAAAATAATCCGATCAATGAAGATAGGATCGATGGATGATCGATGGATGACAACCAACTAAGGCAAAATCGGAGAATCAGGGAACTTTATTTAATTATACCTAATAATTTTGTATCATTGATGTATCGTTAATTCCATTCTTTTTTTAATATGAATTTCATTTTTAATATTAAATCTTTTTCTATTAGATTCGACGTTAACAATTATTACAATACAAAATTATTAGATATGTTTAATTGGATATTCCAAAGAGGTTCCAAAGCTCTTCTGCAAATTGTTACTAATGCATAACTTCTGAAATAAAGAGGCAACTCAGAGAACTAAAAAGCCAGCAACTGGTGAAGAAGTTTTTTACTTCTTTATGAGTTTTGTCTCGACGAATTCAGATCTTGATAAATTCTCGTATGTATTCTTAAAGAATTACTTATCAAATGAAATAATGGATATCCTACTGACTCTTGGCGAATGCAACAGGAATTACAGACGTGCTTTCCGTCATTATGCTGAGTTATATCCTAATTGTCGCCATCCAAGTGCTCGGCAAGTGATAAATATTGGAAGGAGAATTCGCTGAAATACATTACATCGTCAGAGACAGATAAACAGGCTTCCAAATACAATAATGACCCTAAACTTCACAGTTTTGAGCATGGTCAATTTTAATCCACATCAGTATTCGGCAAATAAAACGTGAATTAGGAATCCTTCGATTTACGGCTCATCAAATGTTACAATACCATTCTTATCACATCAACCTGGTACAGGAATTGAGTGAGAATGATTGCAGACTGAGAGTTCAATTTTGTAGATGGTGCATTGAAGAAGATTTCAGATTTCTTTTGGAATGTCTGTTTCAGTGACGAAGCTACATTTCATTGCAATGGCAGTCTCAATCATTATTGGTCACCAGTAATCCTCACTAGTATCGAAAAATGTTCAATCGTTGGAATCTTTAGATTGGGATATGGGTCAAATTATTGGTCCGCATTTTTTTGAACGTATAATCAATGATTCAATTTACTTAGACTTCCTCCAAAATCATTTGCCAATATATTTTCAGGACATTCCACTGGATGGCCGCCAGAGGCTTTGGTTTCAACAGAATGATGCTCTAGCATATTACTCTCAAGATGTTTGGATTTTTTAAAATAAATCATATCCAAATCATTGGATAGGAGGGGAGTCTTGTAGCGTACGGATCGCTATCCTCTTGATTACTATTTATGGGATATGTGAAAGATGCTATCAGTAAGCATTAACCATGAGACTAGACATGACGGATACAATCAGAAGAACCTGTCAAGTGACCGCCGCAAATACTCAAAGGAGTCCTATGGAACTTTAGACACAGATTGAATTTGTGCTTGAAGAATAACGGTGTATACTTTAAACATTTAATTTCGAAGATGATACGTAATGACGATTAGACAAAGTATCTTGCCTTAGTCAGATCAATCATCGATTCTGCCTTCGTTAATCATATTATCTTGCTTTGCTTGGCTGAATCATTTCTCGATCTTGCCTTAGTTGTCCGGATCATCCCTTGATCTTGCCTTCATTAATTCTATTAAGGGCCCTTCTCGGTTTGGAATTTTCAAAAAATCGATTTTTTTGTCATAAATCGATACATTAAAGTTTGTAGAATAAGATCTAAAAAAATTTTTGTCAGATTCTGATCATAGTTAAAATTATTTACAATCAAAGTGAGCGATGCACAAAGCGCGTTTAAGCCTAAATTGAAGTATTAACATGAGAAAGAAGACAAACTGAAGAATTTCAGTATTACGAAAAACAGAATGGACCAAGAATAGCTGATTGAAGGTGGAAAATAAAGAAATTTTTTTTTATGTTGCTTTGAACATGTTATCAAACTTTAAACGCATTTTTCTCGAAGTCATGTTTTTGAAGTTGCCGTTGTACAAAACTCTCATATTAACAATCCGATTGATTTGAAATGTGATATGATGTGACATGTTTGAATTAAATGTCGCTACTGCATGAACTGGAGATTTTATGATAACTTGAATAGTTTTTAATTTACAATGAGAAAGCAAAAAAATTTCAGCGAAAAAAAGGTGTTTCTTTACAACGCCATTATTTAATGAAAAATTATTATTTTTCATTTTTTTAAGTATGCAATTAAGAACTCGTTACTAATTGTAAAAAAATTTTGATTTTCTGTTTTAGCTCTATTAGAGAACAAATTTTGTACAACGGCGGAGACCTCGAAAATTTTGGAAAATTTTTGAAATTTTGTATTACACTCTGGATATCGCCCAATATCAGACAATATTTACGCAACAAATACGTAAAATTTATGTTAATGTGATGTTATGTTAATATCAATAAAAAAGATCTCAAACTATTACACACTTTGATTTCCGTTTAGCTACAAATCACTTTTGAAAAACACTCAGTTTTACGTCTTTTAGACAGAGAAGGACACTTAACCACCGATCTTTGTTGGTTGGATATTATATAAACCTCGATAATTTCAAAATGGCTGATCTGAAGTGAATTAAATTAGTTTTGGGAAGATCTCAAGAAGAGTTATAATAATGTGCAATAAAAGCTAGGGGGTTCCATTAAAAAAATTCGAAGTAACTTTGATCTGACTTTAGCAGCGCTATCCAAAGTGATACTCTCTTATGTCCCTCTTCGAATCCTTTTAACAATTTTTATTTAAAACATTTTTTCGTATCTTTTCTACATTTCGAGATATTTCGGTGTGAAAGTTAAAATGGGACACTGTATATTTAATTCTATTGTTTACTAGTATCATCACCCCTCCTCCAGTGAGATCTACTTTCTTTCCTCATGTGACCAAATCATCTAAGAACAAAGGATTTTCTAGGCGAAAGTTATGTCTCTGAAATATAATCATAATTATATTAAAGTCTTCACAATGTTTGAATAACTCAGGGAGCCTTGGTAGTACAGATTTTACACTATTCAATTGCATTATTCTCAACGAATCGATAAGAAAACTATATGATGATTGTTGTGGCTCATGCCCTCTATGAGTACTCGAATCAAGTTATTCTTCAAACTACTTTCTCTCTGTCTCTCTCTCTCTCTCTTTCTCGCGCCCCCTCCCCACACACATTTTACTTTCTTTTTAATTATTAAATAATTTAGATATTAATTAAATAAATTCTTTGTATAAAAAGTTGTATGTAAAATTATACCGATCTGAAAATTTTAAATTAACGATTTATGTAAAGCCTACTTTAAATCTAACTCATGTTAAAATTCGAGATAAAATTCTATTTATAATTTTTGTGCCTTGCTATAAAAAAGATAAAAAAATATCCATAACAGATTTATAATTATATAATTATATATTAAAATATAGACATTTAAATGCACGTATAAATAGAACTCTATGATGAAGTTATAATAACACGAATTATAAACTAGTTTAGAATAAAATTTAATTAATAGAAACGATATATATATATATATATATATATAATAACAAAAGTAAAACAAATTGTGTATATATCACATGTTTTTATTGAGCTTTGCAATTAACAATTAGTCAGTGCATAATGAGATATCGTTGTATCTGAGACATCATTTTAAATGCACTAAACTGACTAAACAATAATTGCTTGTCTCTAGTACGGTAATGATTGACACATTAATGACGAGAAACTATGTTATTTCAGAATTTAAAGAGGCATTCATGCTCTTCGACAAGGACGAAGATGGCACGATTACGATGGCGGAATTAGGAGTCGTCATGCGGTCTCTTGGTCAAAGACCATCGGGTGAGTAATTTACTCTTTGCGAATTTTGGATGAAGTCTCGAGAATGTCCTCGGAACAGCGATGTATAAGTAAACAAGTTGCAATACACTTCTTACAGAGACGGAACTGCGTGATATGGTGAATGAAGTGGATCAAGATGGAAACGGTACCATCGAGTTTAACGAATTTCTGCAGATGATGTCGAGGAAGATGAGGAGTGCCGACGGAGAAGATGAACTTCGTGAGGCGTTCCGGTAATAAGCTCTCTACTATATACATATAAAAACTCTAGGTACCTAATTGCTCTTGGAACAATTGAAAGAATGTCTCCAAACAACTTTCATCCGCGGGGAGTACTTTTAAAATGTAGATAATCTGGCAATTTAGCACTTCGCTCGTTTCCCTTTCAGAGTGTTCGATAAGAACAATGATGGCTTAATATCCTCGAAGGAGCTGCGACATGTAATGACAAATCTCGGTGAGAAGTTATCTGAAGAAGAAGTCGACGATATGATCAAGGAGGCGGATTTAGATGGCGACGGAATGGTCAACTACGAAGGTAACGTGTTTTTCTATCCATGTATGTTTGGATCTAATATTTAGAATTTATCTTAAGCGATTTATCTTAAGCTATAATTTTTATGTACATTTTCATGACGCGGCTACTAGAAAATATTAATGTAAACGTGAATATGTACATATCTAGATAAAATCTAGATAGAATATTACATTCGCGTCTTTTGATGATGAAATGACTGAATTTTAATATATGTTGCATAATCTGCAAGCAATAGCTTGAGGTAAAATTAAGTAGAAAGTGTTATTAAAAAAGGTATTTATTTTATTAAAAAATATATACAAATATTTAATATTACAAATTTTATGATAAAATTTGTAATATTAAATATTTGTATATATTTTTTAATAAAACAAATACCTTTTTTAATAACACTTTCTACTTAATTTTACCTCAAGCTATTGCTTGCAGATTATGCAACATATATTAAAATTTAACACGAATTATAAATCGTTTAAAGTGAAGAATAAAAACTATAAATATAATAATAATAAAGTAAATTGTGTGCGTGTGTATTATATTGTTTTTAGCGTGCTTTTCAATTAATTAATGCATAATAAGATGCTTCCGTGACTATTATATTTTTTATATAATAAATCTCATACATAAATCTGATAGGTTTAATCTTATATTTAAAAAATATAACGTTTGCATAATTGTTATCACAGATTATTAAATTATACATTGAACATGCTAATTAAGATTAATCGTGTTTCAGAATTTGTGTCGATTCTAATGTCGAAAAATTAGTTTGGGGATCGAAGGAAAGTATAGATTCGGAGATACCTGAAATAATGAAGGATTCTCGACAGAAAAAAAATAAATGGATCCACCAAGTTTCTCGACTTTGTAGGATCGTAATGAGAAGTCATTTCATCCTCCATGAAACTACTGCATCCGAACCCATCGAGGGAAAAATCAAAAGCTTATTAATGACCGATCAACTGCGGCATGTGACACTGTGAAATCGTGAAAGCGAATCGCGCGAACACACCAATTTTATTCTATAGCTAAGGCTTCATAAGCGACGTGTCGAAAGTTTTGCGCATAAGTAGCGCAGGTAGAGAATTGGACATCGGAAGCCTTTGGCTTCGAGCGGAACGCGCGAGTTTCGCTGTAAATAGTAGCCGTAAAGCTTCGGCTTTACGGCTTGAAAATTGAGAGGAGAGACTTTCTTCCGCAAATTTTGCACATACGTACGCGCATTATATACGCAGATACACCTCGCGCTCCTTCGGACTAATCTTAGACGAGTATTTGAAGTTTTTAGATATAACGGTAACGTAACGTACGGTAAAATAAAGAGAATATGTTCAAACGACGGAGGAGGGAAGCATGATCCGCCATCACCCGGAACAATCAACCGAGCTTCGTTTAGACTTTTACGTATCCCTAATCTTTATCTCCTTCCCCATTTACGGAGCGGAGAATTTAGGAGTTATTTAGCT
Source organism: Cephalotes varians (assembly GCA_037157785.1). NCBI lineage: Eukaryota > Metazoa > Arthropoda > Insecta > Hymenoptera > Formicidae > Cephalotes > Cephalotes varians. The sequence continues at coordinate 247,148 of JANQDE010000142.1, forward strand.
TTCCATGCCCTTTTGAACGCCTCCGCGAGAAAGTCCTGAAGTATATATTAGTGTACACGATATGTTACTTCATATATACATATAATACACACACACACACACACAC
>JANQDE010000142.1:249658-279344 GCA_037157785.1 Cephalotes varians
ACACACACACACACACACACACACACACACACACACACACACACACACACACACACACAAATTGTTATAATATACAAATATAAATAAGAAAAAGTTCAGGCATATGAATTGAAATGCTTCTTTTTTGTTAAGTATACATGTTCTTTTGCGTATCAATCTACATTTCGCAATTTTGTTTTTTATTTATAGATTTGTTAGTCTCTTCACAATATTTAAAAACTTGAGTGCCATACCGTGAATAATATACTGTAAAAAAACATTTTAGAACTTACCGATTGACTGTACGTACGTGCGTTAGAGAAGAAATAAAACGGGAGAAAAAAACAGAAGAGGATTAATAGCTTTTTTAAGGAGAAATTCTGGGTGAAACGCGTGTGTTTCGAGATCCGAGCAAGTCAATCATTATTCTTTTCAAATACGAACAAAACAAGGAAGATAATTGTGGCTTGGAGCGCTCGTCGAACGAAATGATGATTGTGGATACACAGAGGCAGACAATAAATTATATTGTTCTCTAATCTGACTGACGATTACGTTACATTTGACGGCGAGTCTACCATATTACTAAAGTGCGAATGCACGTTCATTTCGAAAACATAACTCAATAGCGATGGGAATTTAGGTTGTTGAGAATGCAAAGGACCTGGATGATTGATAAATGCGATTATCTGTCTATCATATGCGTGATTTACGCAAATATATATTATTTTCGCAAGCAAAAATGTGATTTTTTGATAGAGCTGTTGATTTCTCGAACAATCAGAAACGTGGGTGATTTTACTGCAAAGATGATCTAAATCAAATTTTGAAGCGCAATCAATTTGAATAAGAGATATACATTTGACGAGTAATAACCTAATTCGACGCAATATATCTGTCTTTAAATCTTCAGAATTGGACTTACATTATTTTCAAAGCTAAACAGTTTACGTCGTATTTCCGAAAGAGTACTGCCATAACGTCATCATTCATAATACTTGAATGATATATGTTGATATACTCATAATATTCGTTGGCTTGCAGTAAATTGAATTATAAAAAAAGTTTCAACAAACTTACAGATCAAAAAAATTCGATATTACTTTCATAATTCAAAATTAATATGTGTTTTTTAATCAGGGCACATTCTATAATATGTATCCAGTTTAATAAATTATATAATGCTTATAATATTATTTCCGAAAGCTTGGATTATTAAACTTATGACACTTTTTTTTCTTTTTTTGGTGCACCATAGTTTACGAAGTGTACCAAGCGAAAGAGAGAGAGAGAGAGAGAGGAGGGAAAAGACGTGCTTATGTAATCGATGATCATAGACAGAGGCGCTTCAACACGTGAAATATACAAGTGAAGAGATAGTCACGTTTTTGGACAATAATATATATTTTTAACGCTTCTATATCTCTCGAAGCGAGAGATGTCCGCGCAGTTTTTTCTTTCCATTGGGATAGCATCGTTTCACAGTAAACGCTACGTTGATTGCTTTTTGATTGCTTCTATCGATGCTTGAGATGATCGATTATATTATTCGTTGATGCTCGTAACGAATGTTCGCTCTCTCATGTTCGTTCTCTCATGTTTGTTGGTAATGCGAAATACTAAAAAGCATCGCGACTCGAAACATCGTAATCTGAAAAGTCAGGTACCTGAGCGAATCAGTATGGCAAACGGCGACATACTGATAGATAAGGGAAAAAGTAAAATGTCAGCTTGATAATACGTCACAAATAGCAATGTATAACGTCCGAACGACAATATTTCTAATGGTTTAACTGAAAACTTCGGTAAGAGAGTTATCGAAAAAGATATATACGCAAGTCCGTTCCAAGCATTAAGTATCCTGAACCTTATATACCTATATAACGACAATGAGATAAGCTACACGTCGACGGCATGTGTCGCTATTTGTTCGTCGTAGCGTCACACATGTTAGATTTCCTACTGTTCGTTCGCATCTCTCCTCTTTTGAAGATTACCGCTAGCAATTCTCATTTGTGAATAACGATATCGCGAGTTTGTTATGTGCGATTGACAGAAGAAACGATTAAAGTTAATGCGGAATAAATAGTGGCAGTTATTAATCGTCACGTAAGGACCATCGATTAGATTTAATTTGATTCTTAAGGATAACTTCACGATTCTAGTAATTCAAACTTTTATTTTTTGTGAAACGTGATAAAATTTTTTTATGGAATATTTTTTTATCAATTTCTTTTCTTTTTCAAAATTTTTATCATAGAACTTTGCTAATCACGAACAAATGCTCAGCTTAAACAAATTAAAAATCTATCTTTTTCTAGATGCGACTAAAGTTATCCTCAGGAATCAGAAAAACTTCGATATATGTAATTGTTTTCAAGGTGTCAAGGTTTCCGAAACAATTTTAGGGATCTGAAAATGTGAATTTATTTGTGCTGAATTTTGCGAGTATTTTGTAATGCGTGTATACGATGTGACTTTGCCTAATTTTTTTGTAGTATCGGTGACAGTGCAACGCGCGCAAATAAGTACAAAAGGATTGTGACGTAAACATGCAGTGAGTTTCTATACCACATGCACAAGAAGAATGGATCGTCTGATAAAAGAAAATGTTATCGCAAAAAAAAGCAAGAATCGTGTCTGTGCGCTCAAAATGCAGTATAAAGTTTTTTAGATTTTAATTATATTGAACGCACTTTATATTCGTTAAAATTATCCTAATTATTTGAAAGGTAAAAGAAGTCAATGATATATATTTATGTAAAAAGATAGATAATTGTTATATTATAATATTCGTCTTTTTAATTGATATGAAAATTGATGCCCATGTTGTATCACCAGTTACATAAATTTAGTAGTTATTACTACGTGTACAAAAGTGTTCCTATCATCTCTCAAAAAGTTCAGGAATTCAACGTTCTGTGCTCGAAGAGAAAAAACTCTCTTTTCCCTCTGCCCTAGTAATTATATTTCTGTTCAACGTGAAAAAATCAATTTCGCAGAGAACTTTGAGATATTTATTATTACATTTTCGTGCAATTCGGAGCAGAGATATTTTTATAAATTACGCCAAATCCTATTGTGTAGCATAATACGAACCATACAACATTGTGTTGCAATGCATTGCATTGCACTGCATTATATTACATTTTTTATAAAGTATATCGAAAATCATGCGCTTTTTCTGCCACAGTTATTGCAGATCAAAAAATCATAATAAATTAAAATAATTTAACGCAAAAAAAGAAAATGGAAAACAAAATTTCTCCCTCGATTAATTTTTGTACTTCGACCTTTTTATCTGAGACTCTTGTTTATCCAAATATTTAATAATTAAATGATTGTGGAATCTGAAATTTTTTTTGCTGTTCATTAGGATAATGACATTTATCATAAGATCTTGTGCAGAAGAGTGCAAGATGCTTGATATACACACATGTTATTGTATTATATTACTCTCTCTCTCTCTATATGTATATATATATATATACATATATATATATGCATATATATATATATATATATATATATATATATATATATATATATACACACGCATATACAAGTTATGTATTCTCAAATTGTTTTGCGAGCTGAAAGCTCAAGAGTTAATAAATCTTCTTGGCCGCTCGCAGACCTGCCGTTAATTGTCGCCTACGTACAGGATGTCTTGAAAATAGGCACCCTTGTTAAAAATGGAAATTTTAATTGTATATGCAAACATATACATCTTGAGCACAGAGGAGAGTACGTATATATTTTCATTATATTTCTTAGGACACCCTGTACGTTTTAACGTTGCCCTCCAGAAATAAAGGAACGTAAGTCTTCCGTTTGATGTATATTTAATCAAAACTCTTCTCATTCTGCTCGCTTTTATCGTCGATTATTGCCCGTGAGCCAGCTATTTGAGTAGAGAACTCGATAAGCTAGTTGTTGCAATTATAAATGAAGACTATAGAAATTGTGGAAATTAATGCAATTTTTTTACAATGTCTCGCACGGATATTTTGCGCTATGTTTGAATGAAATTTCATGACTTATTGTAGCGGCATCGACTAGTAGTGAATCATTTCGTTAATAAAACTTATTTTATTGTTATAAAATATAGGGCTAGTTTAAGGGAAAACATAATATCGATATAAGGCAAAATATATTATCGATTTTCTTTGTTTGAAATGGAACAATTCATAATAAAACAAAACCATTTAAATAATTATTTAAAGATGAGAAAATTGTTAAAAATTGTCGATATTAAAGATTATTTATGTATGTTGTTATTATTATTATTATTAAACTTAAGAGAATTTGTAAAATAAGAGAAATGAACGCTAATGTAAATATTTTAAAAATGTTGCATTTTCCCTTAAGCATAACCCTATTTGAAACTGATATATATTTCCTCGGAAATTATAATATGATATAATTACGCTGAACAAATATACTTTTATCTCTTTACGAAGACGTCCTCAGGATGGAACAGTATTGTTATATCCTGTCCAAGATCACATGTTTGATTCGCTTTAATCAATGCTTCGCGATCTTTTGGAACTTCGTCCCAATTTTGAATTGATATTTCAAGCGCAGCCTGTAAAACCAGCAACTTCGAGGCAATTAAATCACTTCGAGGATGTTCGAAGTTCGCCTAAGCAACGCAACAAGCAAAGGGTGTAATATCAGCTAGCTTAATATCAAACACACGTTGAAATACCGCAAACACATAATAATCAAATTATATATACGTTAAATAGATACACGTGAAAGAACCTGATTACCTTAGACGTGCGATAATTAAATGATAATTGTTAAATAAGTGTAACTAGATTGTAACAATTGCGAGGGCTGTCACTACTAAGCGACACGATCTTTCGTTCATTAAGGATCTGCGATTTGTCGTATTATACCGGTCCGCTTTCTTACGAAAAGATTTATAGGGTGTGATTGTAGACAACGTGGAAAGTCGTGTGCTTGGCATGCAACATTTTTAAACGTTGTATCTTTTGGACGTCGTTTGAGAAGTTACGTCATTCTAGTTTCTCCGCTCATACCAATTATTTCAAAAAGCTTTTTTGCTTCGCTTTGGATCAAAGGCAATTCGTTACATTTTAATAACAACGGAAAGACAAGTTCCGCGCATTCTTTATGATTATCTTTTCATTGACCTATTTTTTAGTTGCGTGGTAAAACTTCTTTGCGCCTAAATGCCACGCGAGATAAAAATCAGATAAAATCGCAGGAGCAGGCAATAATCATGTACACAACATCGCGGCCGAGACATGACGATGTTCAAACTAGTTGTAATAAGGAAATGTCTTTCATTAACTTTGTTATGGGGAGTACAAGCCATGTTAATGAGTATGTGCGTGTATTTCTATATTTCAGTCTAGCCAGTAGTAAGAAAATGTCCGATAAGGGTCTTGCACAATCAAGATATCGCGTCTTCAGTGGAAAAAAAATCCCAATTTCTAATTGTTTTCCCAGAAATCACGCGCATTTAAGAAAAGAAAAAAATATTTATAGAATAATTATTTAGATAATTTATAATGTAATTATATTAATTAATCACACAATTAAATTAAACGATATAATTGAAAAGAAACTAATTATTTATCGCAACAATTTCAGCTTCCATTTTTTAATTGATCGTTATGCTTGTAAGTGTGAAAAAATGGTAATTCTACAGTTGCGATTTTTTTCTGATTGAAGATCCGAAGGACACGATGCAAGGAAATGTACGAGGCGAATTAAAAGTGACGTTAAAGCGAGTTGTAATCGAAGATTATAATCAGGGTGTATTAAGAAGATAAGGTAAAAAAGAAAACAATAAATGGATTTACATGGGGAGCTATATTGCTGTGAACGAAATATTTATATTTTTACTTAAAAGAAAAAAAAAGGTTATGAGAGATGAAACGTTTCTAATGACAAATATCCGTGACAAGGAATGTCCATAATGTTATTTTTCTAGAATGAATATCTAAATAGTTATTATTGCGTTATGGCGAAACGTGTTCTCAAGCGACAAGCAGGCCTAAACGTGATTTTTTACGATGATAGATTTAATGCGTGTACGAGCATATTTGGCAAAGGAGAGATACGTTTGTTATTTGTTTGTTATGTATTATTTCATACTATTGTGCGTTATTGAAGTTACTCCACAAATTATACGACATGTTTTCTATATCGTGAGTGACTTTCCCAAACGGTTTGTATCTGTGTTGTTGCGTGTTTGGTGTAATTATTCAAATCTTTTGTGCGTTTAACACTTGAGTAGTTATTTTTGTGATCGAAGATAGCTTTTTGGTATAATTAGTCATTTAGTTTCTCATTATAATTGAGTTTATTTCTTCGAAACTTTTTCGATTACATGCTTCGCTTTTAATAATGTTGTTTGAAAATCAATTTTTTATCAATGATAAATAAAGGACTATCAATGATAAATAAAGGACTATTTATATAAGATAATAGATATGATTTTGTGTATACAATTGAGTGCATTTGACATATATGCATGTATGTGATGACGAGATCTCGTATAAAGAGTATTATGTTATTTTTTAATTAGCTTATATACAAGGTGTTTGATAATTCTGTAAACAATTTTCATGGACAGCTAGAGCGGGCTAAATTAAGGCGGAAACTCCTCTAGCATTTTTAACTTTTCGCAATAGTACAACAAAATATTAATTTCTATAGATTACTCAATACGTGCGTTTCCAGCCTTCTACTGGCAAGTGGGAAGTGGGGAGGCGTGGCCAGCGCGCTGTTCGTGGAGGAACTTGCAGTGTGTGCGACGCGGGACGCTTGCCGGGCAATCTCTGCTCCCCGCGGGTCGCGTCGAGCTATCAATGGGCATATACTTGCCAATAGAAGGCTAGGCGGACACGCGTATTAGACAATCTTTAGAAATTAATATCTCGTTGACTATTGCAAAAAGTTAAAAATGTTAGAGGACTTTCCGCCTTAGTTTAGTCCGCTCTAGCTGCCCATAAAAATTGTTCACAGAATTATCAAACACCTTATGTATAAATATGAAATATATATCTTTATTTTTCAGCTATTGCTAAGAAGAGAAAGATGGTTACAATAATTCTACCCACACTTATCCATTATATCACATACATTTCTACTCTTCCCATACATTTTCCCTATCCCCGATTTTCTCTATTATATTAGAGAGATTCCTTATCTTAAACTACTTCACCGCAACTATTAATCTATTATTATACATATGTCTTCTCTTATTACGTTGACTTCTTACATTTTTACATTTTTACATTTGGCTTTACAATATATTTACTTTTATATTTACCTTTATATTTACCTTTTACATTTACATTTACATTGTACATTCACTTTACTTTCACATCCTTACTATTTAATCTAAAATCTAAAATCTTACTTATTTTTACTTATCCTATTACAGCGCTTTGCAAATTTTTTTTCAGTCTTATCCTCATCTTTTTTTCTATAATCTTTTCAATATAATCTTTCCTTTTTCCTCATCTAACTTGTCACTCTATATTCTTAATAATCTATCTTTCTTTATAATTATCTAGCTCCCTAAACCATTTTCTTACCTCTACACAATCCTCAACATAATGCTTCATTTTATTTTGTTCTATACCATAATACGCATACTCTTCTATTTGTTTTTACCCAATACTTATTATCTTCTTCCATATTTCCACATCTTGGTTTTATTAACGTCTTTATTCCATTTCCTATCTCGATTCTGTTTAAATTTTTACTCCATAAATAACTAGGATTATCTGTTTTCGCTCCTATTTCTTTATATTTCTTGTTGTATCTTCTCTTATTCTACTTTCTTTCATTTGTCTCTGAATATCTTTCTCTCTTTCTACTATCTTATTTTCTATACCTATATCATTATTCCTCATGTCCTCTATTGCTAACTCCTATCTATTTCTGTTGTAATATTTTTTTCCCTGCTATATAATTTTTTCTTTTCCATGCTTTTCTTTTCAACCCAACATTTTTTCATCAAATTGTCTTCCCTTTTCCTCTAATCTTTTTTTCGAATCTCATTGCTCTAATTCCTCATCTAATTTTTAATTTTTCCGAACTTAATTCCCTTACAACTAAATATCTCGGTAAAAATTAAATCTTAACATCCATCTGATAACAATCCAATATAATCTTCTCTACCCAGTGAGAAATGGTAAATCAAATCTTGATCGAATTGACGTCGATTTGACGTCGATTTGATTTACCATTTCTCACTGGGTAACTCCTTTTTTTCATTCTGTCCTCAGATTTTTTCATACGAGTATGTCATCACACTTTGTACTAAATACCTATCCACTTTCTTCGAAAATCATCTTTCTCCTAATTCCACACTTTATTCGCAGTTGTTCTTTTCCTATTTAATTCTTTAATGTGATATGTATAGTTTTCATTCCTATCATGAATCCTAAATACTTAAAATCCCTTATCTCTTACTTCCCTATTTCCATCTTTCCCTTTCTCTTTTTTCCACACTATTAAATACCAATAATTTTATTTTCTCAACGAATTAGCTTTTTACAAGGTTGGGTAAGTTAAATTTTTTTTTAACTAAGTTAAGTTAAAGTTAACAACCTCAAAAATTTAACTTAGTTAAAATACAAGTTAAAATACAAGTACAAACCCATAATGTAATTAATTGAATTAAAAGTTAAGCTAATAAAAAAAAGTAATTGAAAAGTTAAAAGTTAAATTTGTTTTATTTCAGGACTTCAGTCTGATAAATAACGGAAATAAATATATTTTATTTAGAAACATACTCTATATATATTTTTTGTTTATATATACTTATTAAATTTAAGTAATAGAGGCATTTCGAAATTTTTATCGAAATTTTTTTTTAATTTTTTCGAAATATTTTTTGTTTACATAAGGTATATTATAGATTTTCAGTACTGGCAGTGAATATCGGAATGCAGTCAGATCGACTATTGCAGTGAAACATTTTCCGGACACTACAGCGATTTTCTCCCACCACTCATGCACGCTCGGTTTATCCGACCGTTGTCACATGAAAACACCGAACACACACTCTGTGTGCGTGAGTGGTGGAGGAAAATCGCTGTGGTGCCTGAGCTCGAAAATCATCACTGGTTACTTGTAAACAGGCGCGCGGTGTCTCATAACACATTTTATTTATGATGTGGTTAACTTCAAGAAAGTAAAATCAAAAGTTAATAGTTATATAAATAAAATGTAACTAAATTAAGTTAAAAGTTAAAAGTCTAAAATATAACTAAGTTAAGTTAAAATTATTTAACTTTTTAACTTAACTTTTATCTTTCTAACTAGACACTACCCAACCTTGTCTTTTTATAATAATTTAATGATTAAGGTAGAAATTATCTTGTAAATATATTCTACGACTGTATAATAAAATCTCATTTTGACAACAAATGCACTCAATAATTTGCAAAATAGCTTTGGTCCAATAAATCAAAATTTAATAAAAATTCAATACTATAAAGCTAAATTAGACTATAAAGACTGGGTATTGTAACTATCATTTAAAAAAATATTATATCAAAGGAAATAAAGAAGACACGATAATAATATTTCAATATAAAATCGAAATTTAAAGAAACAAAATTAAAATGAATGAAGAATAGAATAGTGCAAGCAAATTCGTTTCATCATTTTTATCTAAAATATTTTTTAATTATTTTCCTAATCTGTTTATTAGTTGCGACTTTTCAAGTGAATATTTTATTTGCATTTCGTCCAGAGTGGAAAAAAGTCAGAGAGAACAGGGATTCAGAAAAGAGTATTGTATATCTGTTTATGCATGAATGTGTGTGTGTGTGTGTGTGTGTGTGTGTGTGCGCGCGCGCGCGCGCGCGTGTGTGTGTGTGTTATGTGATGTTATGTGATGTTATGCGACCATATTACTGTAACGTTATGTATTATAATATTACAACACAACATAAAAAATGGTGAACACTGTGTACTGGTGAAATACAATACATGTATTGAGTTGCCCCTAAATACAGCCATTTTATAATGGACATTCATTTGTACTTTATTTTTTGACTTTAATTTTGCATCATTTGCAATAAGAAACTTATTTTAATCTTGCATGAAGTTTACAAGAAAGACGTATAACATATATAACAAAAAATTTGAAATATCTAAAATAAATATATTAAAATATATTTTTCTTGTAGAAATTAAATGTTTTAGATACGCAATAAAGTTTAAATTATATTTAATAATTAAGAAATTTTTTTATTTATATATTACTTATATATTACTCATGAATATGAAATATATACTTTTTAAAATTTTCTACAATATCAAAAAATTTTTAAAATATTGATTTAAATACACAGATTATGTGAGATTATTTCTTCAAATAAGGGAAGTCGTCAATACTGTCATACTATTTTTTTAGTTCATATTTCTTAAATAAAAGTTAAAACTAAAATTTTTGAAACATAAATACAAAAGTGTTTCTATTATTTTCTATTAGAAAGTGTTTTCTATTAGATAACATAGCTTTTTATAACATTGTTTTGAATTTTGCAATAATAAATAATTTTTTCATAAAGTAAACAAAAATGAGCATCTGACAAAATAAACCTTAAAACTGATAATAGGCAATAATTCTACATATTCTTTTTCTTTTACAGAAGAGTCATCTGTACAAAATACATACAAGTTTAATGTATATAAAGATTTCTAGAATCCTTTCACTTCGATGTAAAACGCAAACATGTAGCGAGACAGTATATAAATATAATAAATTAGATAATTATCTTATGATTTGTCTTAATTTGAATTATAGATTTCTTTTTTAATCTTTATATATTTATTTAGTCATCTAAATAGATTATGTTTTATCAGTATTAATAGAATGCAATGTTTAATTTTCAAGAAATAAGGAGGTATCGCTTTAAGAAATTTATTCATACAGCACACTAATGTTGAATCAATATCTCAGAAATGTTGAATTACAACATTGTGAATGTTGCTTCGCGAAATGTAGATTCAACGTTAAAAAGACATTGTAGAAACGCCCAATGTCCGTTAAATCTTAAAGCTTAATCACATTAGCGATTGCCGATTGGATTACGATTGTGATTGGCGATTACTTTCCAACCAATCAGAGCAAAGCAGTCACCGATTGAGATTAATTATAGCCATATAAAAAATGTTCTATTTTATAATCGTCAATCACAATCCAATCGGCAATCGCTAATGATTAAGTGTGATTAAGCCTTTAACAGACGTTGTAATTCAACATTGATTCAACGTATAAACAATGTAGATTTTATATTAGGTGTAGGGAAAAGTTCATGGTGATGTTTTTTTACCTCAACATTGTATCTTCTATATACATTGTATCTTCATAAAAAATGAATGAAATTTAAATTTTAAAAAAGGATTTTAAAGCTTGAAATCTCTACTTTCAAAAGCTCATCACATTTTTTGAGATTATGTGAGTTTGGTAATTTTTACATACAGAAAACTACGAGCTGAAAAAGATGAAAAAATTTTTTCTTATTTTGTGAATTTGTAACGTATCCAAAATAAATTTGAGAAAATTTTTGACTATCTATTGTGAAAGCTTGAAGCTTTCCCTACAAAATCGTTTTTTTACAAATGTTCCTACGATTTTTTATTCTTAAGTTATTCGCAAGTTAAGTTAAATAAGAATTCTGACTTTGATTGCTCATAACTCCATTAAAAATCATTGTATTGTAATTTAAAACAGATAATCTAAAACAGATTCTGTTAAAGCTGAAACGTTGCTCTATCAAATGGTGTCACGCTAATTGTTTAAATGTAAAAATTGTTTAAATACAAAATAAATTTGAGGTAAAAAACGCCACGAATTTTTTTCTACACCTAATATATGTATTATGTTTATTTTATATTTTCAAAAAATTTAAATAAAATAAATGTGCAAAATTATTTTTTAAATTGTTGAAAGAATCTAAATTTAAAAAATTAATAAATTGATTTTTATTTATTTATTTATTTATTTTATTTATTTATTTAAAATTGATTCTTCTGCTGTCTTAAAATGTATGGTTTATATATTTAAGAATATTAGATTTTTAAGGGAATCCTAAAGTGAAGCAAATTACCGACATTTTTTTATTTTAAGTGATTTTTGAATTAGTTTTATAGAATTGCAAAATTCTTGTATACAATTAAAGTACGCACAAAAATGAAAGGGACAATGGTCGATTTTATACAAAAAACAAAAAAACAAAAAAAAATTATAAATATCATTTATTTTTGGCATGTAGAGCTATCACCTGATTACAATATTTGCTTAATACAAAAATTCTACAATATATATGTATAAAATGCGATAGTCGCCTTTTACTAAGGACAACATGCATGATCAATATCGTGCAATTAAAGAGATGCTATCCAGACGGCCGAACTTGAACGATGTCGATAATACAGACATATCTAATTCAGAACTAAAAATGAAATAACAAGGATAATACGATTGTTGATAATGAAAATGACAAGGACAATACGCTTTGTATTGCTCTACTATATCGATATTGCACACACACATTCGCACAAATAGAATGTTCTCGATTTAGTTACGTGTCTAAGTTTAATTGTAAAAACTCCATGCTGTTTGTTCGTGTATTCTTTGTGTCTGGAATCTCCAATTTCGTGGTTACAAGTTGCACAGTTTTTATATCAAGCATATATTATCACGAGTTGACAACTCGAGACGCCATATTTGGATTCAGAAATTGTAATAAATACTTAATTTAAAATTTTTTTCGTTCTTGGTATAAATTTCACATTTCAGACACGTATTAATACATATGCTTTAATCCTGGAAAAGGATTTTCGAATCTGTGAAAGCATTACATTACAGAGAAAGTTTATTATAAAAATTGTGTTCTGCCGGTAAAAGCCGGTGAAAGCAGAAGCTGCTAGCATCGCCTTAAGGGGATCCTAAACTGATTGGCCGAACTCCGACATTGTCGATAATACAAACTTTTTAATTCCAAACTAAATGTCGATAATAGTGATATCTTTAATTTAATTTCTTAAATTATCGTTCTGTCTCACTCAAACGCGTACATCTGTCCTTATCTAACATATTGCAGAGCCATCTCTTACAAAATCTGACACCTACACGCAATACTACTCTCTTCTGCTCTACTATGCCAATATCGTACGCACATATGGTTATAAATTTTCATGACACTAATCTTTTATGCTAGATTTCTAAGCCTAGTTATACAAACTCTACGTTATTCCTGAATGTAATTTGCACCTCACACCACTCCCATTTTATCCAAACAGACTGCCAAATTTTTGTATGAAGCAAATATTCGTAATGGTGGAGTCCCATGAAGCGTTTTTGCCGCGTATCGCATAACCGCGTAACCACTCAGAAGCAATCCGCTGTTTTAGTTTCGCGTTTTACGCCAAAAGCAGGTACGAATTCTACTTTTGGCGTATTACGCGGTATTATCAATGTATGTGTATATTCATATATATCAGTCTATTCTCACTTCACTTCATCAAATCGTTCAAGTTAATTCCATAATTAAATCGTTCTTAGGTTCAATCGTGGTCTGTTTATAGCAAAAATTCAAGAAATAATGAATATATCAAATTCTGTAAGTACATATTAATTGATATTATCACATTGTAGACCTCGCGCCTAACGTAGGATTATGTTTATACTTATGTAATAATTTTCCTGAAGAGTAACAAGTTATTAATTTTTCAAATTAGTTAAAAAATAATTTTAAGCCTCGACATATATTCGTTAATAATTGTAAAATTATAAACAAATTATAAAATTATAAACAATATTAATAGTTAAATATATTATAAAATATTAATAGTTAAATATATAAATATTAATTGTTAATTATAAACAACATTAATAGTTAAATATTTGTTGGCGCGAAGCTTTTGGAAAGGACTGAGGTCGGCAGTGAAACACACGATGCTTAGAGTATTCAAGAATTACACTTTATATGTAGATCGTTACATTTAGTGACACGCGAACAATAAGAGAGCGAACGGTTCCCTGCAACAATATAGATCGTGCGTGCGCACAAACATGGCAGTGCAGGAGACCAAGACGGAATTGTTGTTCTCACGCCCGAGGTTCGCAGCGCCGTCTACGTCCGCTCCAATACTTCCCCTCGAGCCGAGGGCGATGGTCTGATCATTGTAGGCCCAATAACGCGAGGCATTTGCGGTGCTTCGGTCTAGGCAACCCCTTGGTGAAAACGTCGGCTGCCATGTCCTCCGATGGTTTGTGGATGATCTCAATGTGTCCTCTTTCCAGCACTTCCCGCACGAAGTGGTGCCTCACGTCAATATGTTTGGATCGATTGTGAAATACCGGGTTCTCGGCCAGCTTGATGGCTCCGCGGTTGTCGCTGAAGAGTGTTATCGTCTCAGTGTGCTTCGGGTCCATCTCGCTAAGCAGGTATTGTAGGTGCAGGGCTTCTTTAGTGGCCTCACTGAGGGCCATATACTCTGCCTCAGTAGTCGATAGCGCCGCGGTACGTTGCTTGCGTGACTCCCAGCTCACGGGACCGCCGGCTAAAACAAATACAAAACCGGTGTACGATCGTCTGTCTGTGATACTGTTCGCCCAGTCCGCGTCGACGAATCCGATGAGCTCAGTCTGGTCCTTCCTAAAATTTATGCCGAGATCCGGTGATCCCTTTAAGTAGCGCAATACATGCTTTGCAGCCATCCAATGGCTTGAGTTGTAGCAATTGTTGTATTGGCCTAGAAAGCTGACCGCATGCGCGATGTCTGGTCTCGTACATACTGCCAGGTACATTAATGATCCGATTAGTTCCTGGTAAGGTAGGTTGGCTTGCTCCGGAGAATCCTTTTCACCTTTCGGCAACTTTGTTCCCGGTTCAATCGGCGTTCCCACCGGGTTTGACTGTGACATTCCAAATCGCTTCAACAGCTCGCTTGTATATCCCTTTTGACTTAGGGATATTTCGCCCGCTCCCTGATAGAACTCGATGCCTAGGCAGTACTTTGCCAATCCTAAATTTTTAACTTCGAATTCCGATGATAGGTGCCTGAACAGATTGTCTACCATATCTGGTCTCTTGGAGATCATCAAAATGTCGTCTACATAAACGACGACGAGAAGTGCATTTACACACCTCTCCTCCTTAGGCGTGAACACGCATGAATCACTCGTTGACTGAGCGAGCCCTCAGCGTTTTACTTAGTTTTTCGTGCCATCGTCTTCCAGCTTGACGTAATCCATAGATTGCCTTTCGCAGGGCCAAAACTTTATCACTTTGGTTGAGTGACTCAATCATGTTGGAACATTTCGTGTGCATCGCGCTGCCTTGGGATTCTTGGCGTAGTATTCGATGCAATGCGTCGTTCATGTGATCTGGGACTTCCATAAAAACTTCTTCGTTTAGATCACTGTTGAGATAAGCTGTCGTTACGTCGAAATGRTGTATCGACGCGTTGTTGATGGCGGCGAATGCCGTGGCGATGCGCACACTACTCATGCGGGCCACRGGCGCGAAAGTTTCTCCGCAGTCGATTCCTGGACGTTGTGAGCATCCCTTTGCTACTAACCTCGCCTTCCTACGTTCCAGTGCGCCGTCGTCGCGGTACTTATTTCTAAGAACGATGCGGCTCCCAATCACTTTGGATTGTTTAGGTCGGTCAACGATGGTCCAGGTGTCGTTTGCGATTACGGATCTGATTTCCTGTTGTATCGCCGACAACCATTCCTCGGCTTCGGGACTGCTGAGAGCATCTTTTATACGTACTTCCGCGATGCCTGCGACTTCCGGGGGTTCGAATGTGACTGTCTGCGTTTGGTATTCCTTGCATGGTCTGCCTCTGAGTCCTGACCTTATTATTTTGGGTCGGCCTCGCCCTCTCATCGTGGGTTGTGGGTTTTCTGCTTCGAATTCCCTCGGACATTCTTCTTCTTGTTCCTGTTCTATGTTCGTGCCGCTGTCGCCTATAGGAATTGTGACTTCGTCTTCGTCCGGTTTCCGAGTGTGTGTTGTTGGGGTGTCGTCGAAATCCATGAACTCCTCGTTTGTAGTCGGCTTCTTTAGATCTTCATGCTCCAGAAACTTGACGTCTCGTGCGATATCTATCCGCCTTTCTTCCGGGATCCATATTCTATACGCCTTTGATTCTTGCGAATATCCTACCAGTACTCCCTTTTTGGATCGATCGTCGAACTTCCCCTTGTTTGGTTTCCGCTCAAATGTGTATGCGATGCAACCAAATTCGCGTAAATGTCRGACATCGGGTGTTCTGCCCGTCCACATTTCGAATGGTGTTTTTCCTTCCACACTTCTCGATGGACATCTGTTTCTAATATAGTTAGCCGTGTTTACGGCTTCTCCCCAGAATGATGGTGGTAGCCCTGACTGTATTAGCAGGCATCTCGCTGTTTCTACTAATGTGCGATTTCGCCTTTCCGCTACTCCGTTTTGTTCCGAGGTGTGCGTCACGGTCAGTCTTCTGCTGATGCCTTGCTCCTCCAGGAACTCGTCGAACGCTCTGTTTCGATACTCGGTACCGTTATCGGATTGAATGTGTTTTATTTTGTGACCTGTCTGTTTCTCCGCGAACAGTTTGAACCGTTTAAACGCGCTGAGTGCTTCGTCCTTGCTTTTTATGAGCTGTATTTCGACCCATCGTGAGTGGTCGTCTATGAACGTTATGAAATATCGCGCTCCGCCGTTTGACTCTACTTTCATGGGTCCCCACACGTCTGTGTGTATTATTTCGAGTGGTTTGGATTGTCGATCGTTCGTCTTCGGGAAAGGAGTTCGCGTCATCTTACCTCTTAAACACACCTCGCACTCGAAATCGTTTGGTAACACGTTCACTTTGATTCCTCGTACATGTTTTCCTCGTGCGCATTCCATTAGGTCGCGTGCGTTTACGTGCCCCATCCTGCGATGCCACAAATTGAATGCGTCTTTCGATCTAGCACTCGCGATGGCCGCGTTACACCTAGCGTTCACTTCTCTAAGGAAGTACAGGTTATCTATTCGTTCGGCAATGAGAGCCGTGTTTCCCGCCTTGTCGATCACTTTACCTGTAAATTTGTCGAACGTCACCGTATATCCTCTGTCGGTAATCTTGCTCACGGAGAGAAGATTTAATCTCAGATCCGGTACAAGTAAGGCGTCGTTGATTGTTACGTCTTTCAGCCTTCTACCAGTTCGAGTTGTGATTGACACGTCGCCCTTAGCTTTTACCTCAGCTGAGGAATCGTTTGCTAGATTTACCTTTCCATCTGTCACAGCGAGTCTTCTTGTGAATATGTCCTCTTCTTTGCAGAGATGTGTCGAGCATCCGCTGTCCAGACACCACTTGTTTGATAGCTCTGCATTGTCCGTATTTAGCGCGTCTTTCACAATTCTTGTAGTTGATGCGACTAAGCTGACATCCTCGGTTTTGTTCGCTGCATTTCCGCCCAGTTGCGTGCGACATTCGGCGGCCTTATGTCCGGGCTTGCGACATCGGTGGCATTTATACTTAAAATGTTTTTCGCCTTTTTCGTCGGATTTGTCGTGGACGCTGTTCCTTGATTCGCGCTCGTCGTTTCGTCGCGAGTACTTCTCCCGTTTTCGACCTGACGATGTTTTCGCTACCATGGCGTTTGAATTATTTCTCGCGTCGGTCTTTCGTGCGTCGCTTTCTTCTATAATCTTGACTCGCAACGCTTCCGGGGTTGGCAAGTTATCACGGGATTCAATTGCGCACCTGAAATTTTCGAATTTGGATGGCAGGCTGTACAACAGCATTATTGTCAGTAGATCGTTGTTGATCTCGATCTCCATTTCGGTGAGCTTGTCCACAGTATCGAAAAATACATTTAAATGTTCCCGGATGTCCTTCTGATCATCCATACGGTGAAGGGTCAGTTGTTTGAGTAACGTGGCCTTCCGCGCCGGGCCGGTCGATTGATACGTGGATGCAAGCTTCAGCCATACCTCTTTTGATGTGCGACAATTCTTGACTTGTTTTAACTCTGTCGGACTTATTCCTAATATGATGTCTGATCTCGCCTTGCGATCTTCCTTCTCCCATGCGGCCACGGCGGCCGCTCTGTTCGCGTCGTTGGTTATTGTCTCTGGCTTTGGGATTTCGCCCGTCACGTATCCCCACGAGTCGTTTTTTACGAGCAACGCCTCCATCTGAATCTTCCATGTGTCGAAATTGTCTTTGTTCAATGGCTCGATTCGCACGGTGTGATAGGACGCCATGTTCTTTTCGTGTCTTGCTTTCAGTTCGCGAGTCGGTCACTTTTTCCTTTTTGTTCACTTTCACTTTACGTTTTCAGTGATGCCTGGGCCCATAACCTGTTGGCGCGAAGCTTTTGGAAAGGACTGAGGTCGGCAGTGAAACACACGATGCTTAGAGTATTCAAGAATTACACTTTATATGTAGATCGTTACATTTAGTGACACGCGAACAATAAGAGAGCGAACGGTTCCCTGCAACAATATAGATCGTGCGTGCGCACAAACATGGCAGTGCAGGAGACCAAGACGGAATCGTTGTTCTCACGCCCGAAGTTCGCAGCGCCGTCTACGTCCGCTCCAATAATATTCTTTATAATATTATAATCATTTTGTTAGCATAAACATTTTGCGAGGTTCAAAAGAACCCTTTTTCATAATTATATTTTTTCTAGCAACTGAAGTGCGGATACTGTGGATGGCTACTGAATACTGTTTGTCAAAATTTATGGGAACACCGGTGCTTTGAGTTATGATGAGAGAGAAAATTTAGTACCGATGTATAAAATTTTTTTTATAATACTTGTTAAAATCTTGAGTAAAGTAATATCAAAAAGCCTGTCTTGCAGTAAGAACCGTCAATTCAAATAATACTCAGAGCTTGCAACATTCACAACAGCAATCGCAACCATCAGCCCAATCTAATACATCAACTCAGTCTAATGACATTGATGAACATCTGATAATGGCTATAATGGAAAGGCCACCATTATTTGATCATAGAATTGATGTGCGGGAAATTCAAAATTGAAAAAAAATGCGTTAGGGGAAGAAATTAAAAATATCCTTGGTGATATATTGTAAACACACATTCTTTTTAATAAATTTTCCAATACTGTTATTACTAAAAACTATGGCTTTAATAACAACTTTCCCTGTCATATTTCACAAGAATATCTTCGTAATAAGATTAAACTTTGTGCCTATTCTACAGGTATTATGTCAATTGACGAACTGCAAAAAAAGTGGAAATATTATCGCGATTGCTATATGAGAGCTAGAAAAAAGATGAAAACATATGTTCCTAGTGGATCTGGCGCATTACTATCAAATTTTAAAAGTTCTTATCGATATTTTGAATTAATAAAGCCTTTGGATGATACTCTTCAAGCAGAATCGTAAGTCACTTAAGGAATGAACAGATTTATGTTATATATTCTCACAATAATTAATATTTTTTATAGAACAATAAGTACGTTATCGATAGAATCACAGCCTTCTACCTCTGACGAAAGTACTGGATATTTATCTGTTGAGAGTATGATGTCGCCTGATTTTGAAAATTCTGTAGAAAATGATGATACCACATTTCGATCGCCAACTCCACTTCTAAATCGTCCATCTCGAACTCCGACTCCTAATTCAACAAATACTAAAAGTATGTAACATGAAACTATGCATCATATTTATTTTGTACAAAATCATTCATTTTGTAAACTTGTGATCATTTCTAATTATAGAGCGAAAATTATCAGAAAATGATCAATCCACTGTAGAATCATTATTGAATGTTTTAAATATGCCCGTTCCACAAATGGATGCAGTAGATGGATTTCTCAAAGCATTAGGAGAAGTTTTACGGCGACTGCCATATGAGAAACGCGCTAGATTACAAATAAAATTACTTACAGTGGCTGTAAATGAGGAGTTGGAATAAATTAAACATTATCTTTAAATATTTATAAGGAATGTATTATTATATATGTGTTATTAAAAAATAAAATTATTCGAATATTAATAAATAAATTTTGCATGATATATTATAACAGTTTACTTCTAAAAATCGTTTTGTGAAACTTTTTCCCATTGCCATGCAACTGAACCATTACTTTCAAAATATGCAGCAATTGTATTTCTTATTACACTTGCACCTTGCGAATGAAAATTGGTTCCAATATTTCCTGAGTTTATGAGACCTGTAGAAACATCACAATCATGTGAGTGTATTGTAGAATAAACTCGTTCTGGTTTTTGCAGCTCGTGTTTTATTAGAAAATTGTGTAAACAGCATGTTGCTTGTATAATTTTTTTGCAAGTAGAAGTAGACACTATAATTGGTTTTCTGAAGATTCTTCACCTCGCTGCTAATATTCCAAAGGTATTTTCTATAACACGTCTTGCTCGACTAAGTCTATAGTTAAAGATTTTTCTCGTTTCATTGAGTTGTTGACTTCGGGGAAATGGTCGCATTATGTACGTTTTTAAAGGAAAAGTTTCATCTGCCACAATCACGTATGGTAAAACAGGTCCATTATTGCCAATAACATTTGGTGGTGGTATCCTTATTAAATTTTCTTCCAATGCTTTATACAAGTTGCTGTTTCTAAACATTCCACCGTCACTCTGACGTCCTTCAGCTCCGATGTCTAAGAAAGTAAAGCAATACTCTGCATCACAAACAGCGAGCAAATTTAAACTATGGTATGATTTATAATTATAATATGTTGAGCCACTGTGTGGAAGTGCCTGTAACAAGAAAAATGAAATGTTTTCTAAAATATGAAATTATTTTTAAATAAAATTTTGAAAAATTAATACCTGAATTATAACGTGTTTTCCATCCACAGCGCCTATGCAATTAGGAAAGGCAATCCACCGATTTTCAAATTTATTAGCAATTTTCTTCCAAGTATCTTCATTGCATGATGGAAAAACTTTATCTTTTAACACTGTCCAGATTGCTTCACAAGTTTCTGACACAATTTTGGAAATGGTATTGTGTCCAACTCGGTATGCATAAGAAAGTGATTTCATGCTATCACCAGAAGCTAAATAGCGCAAACAAATTTCCAAACGTGTGTTTGCAAGTATTGGCATTCGAATACATTCCTGCTTCGCTATAAATGGTCCCACCAAATTTAACAATTCTTGATATATTTCCACATTCATACGAAAGTAATTAAAAAATTGACTGTCATTGTGGAATTGTAATTCTTTTACAAGATTATCACTTGCTCCTTGAAGTAATCGATTTTCATAAGAAAATATTGGATGAACCCAAAACTTACGTACAGCTGGTTGTTGATTTCGCTTATTTTTTTTCATTAATAACCAAGTAGCTATTAATTTTCGTAATTTTAAATGTACAACTGAACCATCAATAGTGTTTGAATACATTTGCTGACGAAGTGCATAAATATAAAACAATATATCATTTGAATTCATATTTATGACGACATAAATGTATAGTCAGAACAGATTTTTCTTTAATTGATACCTGTCTCTCGGAGCAAGTCCTAAGAAGTTAATACGACTATCTGTAGAAAGTGTGTGTACAAACAGTGTGTACAAACGCGAATTTGTTTTCCTCCTGTCCCATGATGCGTTTTTATAAATAGCGTAACCAATGAATTTCGGTATTTAGCTTTCCATCAGAGAACTCTGGGAGAATATAGAAATATGATTGGTTTTCGCATGTACGCAGGCTACCTTTTACGCGCCATGGGACAGTAGGAGATCTATTTACGCGTAGAGGAAAAGGCGGATTGCTTCTGATTGGTTACGCCATTACGCGATACGCGGCAAATACGCCTCATGGGACTCCACCATAAATGTGACAGCTCTAGACGCCATATTGGACTAAGAATAGGTAAAAGATATCTAAATTTAAAAAATTCTTTTTGTTTCGTATGAAGTCGACTAGCTTGAGGTACATTAGTGTCTATACTTTAATTGTGGGAAAAGATATTTATATCAAGTAAAGCAATTAAAAGAATAGTGTATTGAAAAATTAATCATATTTGTCGGTGAAGAAGAACCGACTTTAGGATCCCCTTAAGGTGGTTCATGCGTCAAATGATTGTGAACAGAATAAAAATTTGAGGGATTGTTGATAGAGTTGATAGTTACAATACACCCTCATTCAAAATTTTAGATGAGGTTGACGAACAAAAATGCGAGAAAAAAATTAATGAATAATGAACTTTTCACATGGACTCTTATGATAGCTGAGAATTTTTTTACCGGAAGTTGCAGTTTATTTATTGAATTTATGAACATATTGCAACCAAAAACTAGGAAATTATAGTTGAGATTATTAGTTTTCTGATGATTGAAAGTCATATGTTCACGAGCAATATAAAAAGATATTTAACTGTAATATCGCAATGTTTTGCGGTTACGGATATTACCCGCATACTCGGCCAGACGGCGCAGACGTAGATGCAGACGACAGAAGTTTAGTGCGCGGCCGACTGCTACAGTGCTAGTCAAATTACGAACTTCTGATTATTCGTTATATTCATAAACAATATCACTTTATAAACTTACGCATATATAAACTACGCATTAAAATTCATAGATTATTTTTTAAATCAACGCTTAATAATTTTAGACTACTTTGGAAAATTATTTTTTGCATCAGTTACTTGACTTGGGAGTCACGCATGAACCACCTTAAAATAAAAAGAAATGTACAGCGTGTAAAATGTGCAGTATACTCGTCGTAGCTTAAAAATAATTAAGCACACAAATGCACGTTCTTAAAATGAAATAAAACATTAAAAGGGATAAACATCAAAATTTATGAATATGAAAATGTTATTAAATTTATTAAATATAAGTTTATTCAACATAAAAATAGAAAAATTTAAAGGGAATGCTGGAATTGTCTGTATTATCGATTGAACTTTCATGCTTTTCTATTTTCTTCGCTTTCCTTACATAGAAAAAAATCCTTTTCCAAAATAAGAAAAAATATTTAAATGAATGTAGGAAAATCCTATATATCGCATAAATGCTAGCGTATGTATATTTAGATCGTACTTTTCTGTTTACTTCTCTTGTAAGTTTTAAAATCAAAGGTTTTTAGCTTAAGGTTTTATAACATTCTTATGTATTATCCAATATGGGGAAACATTTGGTTTAGTTATATATTTAGAATCATTTATATTATGCAATGAAATAATTTAGGTGATAACAAGAAACTGTAATTTAAAAACTTTTTTAATTTTTTAAATATTGTTTTGTACTTGCCCATATTTATTTGCATTTTTTCGCATAATCATCCTCTTAATAAATACATTACTTCTTAATAAATAAACCACTAAAATAGTATATTATATTTAATAATATATTATTAAAAATGTAATATATATATTAACGCAATTAGATAATAAAATTGTGATGATCATGAGCTTTTCATGAGATACTTCTGATAAAAATTCATGAGGTTCACAAGGACGATTGTGAGAAACACGGAACAGGTTGAACGCGATTTAATATGGAGATATTTAAGTAACGCCGATAATAAATGTATAAAACGTAACATATTATGACTTAGAAATTATTTATTAACAGGCAAAACAATATCATCAATCATACAAATAATGCATTCTATGACTATCTTACGAGGTCACGTTGAGATTTCACTTGTTCGAACATTACAATCATGCGATAGACAATTCTCATTCTCTCTCTTTCTCTCCCTTCCCTCCCTCTTTCTCTTTCTCACTTCATTCAGAAACAATTGCTCTATATGCAATACAGCTAATGGTATATATACGCATGCGTATATATACGCATTAAATAATATTGCATATTTTTGAACACATTTACGCTGCAGATTTTCGACGAATGTAATCGCGTATAAATGTTATTAAATATTGTGCTAAAAGTTCTGACGTAGCAGATGGGATATGAGAAAGGAAAGATTATGTAAATCAAATCTATTTACATATAAAATCGGATTTATATCGTAATTGTAGAAATCAACAATAACGATATTGAATTACATGATCGCTTTATAATATAAAATCTGATACGTAATTATTGACGCTGGTAGATGCAAAGTTTCAGTCAATATAAAAACACTTTCAGCAACTCATTTTAAGAACAGCAGACATATTTATTATTAGAAACAAAAGAATCTTCTGTTCTTTGCCATTCATTTGTCGAACAAATATGAATTTTTTTGTAAAAAATAAATTGCTATGTTGTATTTTGTCTCTATGAATGTGAAAATCATATATAATTAACAAATTAATAATTTCTATTAATATTTTTTAGTTAAATAACAAATGAATAAATCAAAATATCAATTCTATTTTATGGAGAGTATGAAGAGAAAATAAATCGCACAGAAGAAAAAACGGATTCGTCGAGATCTTAAAAAACTCTTAGAAGAGTCTTAGAAGACATTACAAACATACTATGAAAATAATATGTATCTATGTCGAATGTTGGTAAATCCTTGATTGCAATTCACTTCTCCAATATACTACATATAAATTAATTACGAAAATCCCGCGGCACTGTGCTGCACTCGATCTCATTACAGTTCATCCTTAACTATCGTGTACCTATTTTTGCTTGGCGCTAATTTTTTAAATGCAGATTCTGGTGGTGTTGTGGGCGTTTTCGTCTGTTTTCCAGTAACTGGTATTTCATTGCTAGTGACATCAGGACCATAGTGAAATTCACGATGAAGCTTTCCAGAATACAAGTCTTGCAAAAAAGCCTTAAGTTTTCCTTCCACAAAAATATCATTGAAATCCTTGAATAGATACATGTGTCTAAAGCTATCTATTGCAATTAGTGGCAAGTCTGCTGCGCTTTTTCCTAAATGATGGAGCGGATGCGCGAATTTTAAGCCATCGGCAGTTAAGAAATTGATATTCTCTGAACAAAAAAAGAAATCAAATCAGTATGACCTAAAACTTTATGAGAATGATAAACAATGTAAGTAAAAACAGGATAGCATACGTTTTTCACTTATTAATGATTTAGTGACGATATACTTATATTGCTTGACGCTTTGTAAGTCATCAGGAGCATGAAATAATATAAGGAATGGCAAGCCCTCCTCCGTTAGTTCTTCAGCATTTTCAAATGTTATTTCTCTTACAAATGGCACGCACTTCTCCTGCGCCCAAACATTTAATTCATCGTAAACTGACAAACTTCCTTTGTAAGTTTCGTCCGTTTCAACAGATAGGGCCTTATCTGATCGGAAGACAATAATAGGTTCTCCTGGAGGATGCATTGCTTTACTTGCATTCCTACACATATTTCAAATATTTAAAGTAAATCTTTATTTAATAATAGTAGTAGTATACA
Source organism: Cephalotes varians (assembly GCA_037157785.1). Taxonomy (NCBI): domain Eukaryota; kingdom Metazoa; phylum Arthropoda; class Insecta; order Hymenoptera; family Formicidae; genus Cephalotes; species Cephalotes varians. Next base: position 274,990 of record JANQDE010000142.1, read on the forward strand.
GGGTCATCGAAAAGTATCGGACCCTCCTAATATCTTCAGTTAGAATGCATTTTGGAGAAAATGTCCAATAGCAAAGTTGTATGGTTTCAAGCGAGGAGTAAGATGATGACCTTGACTTTGATCTTGACCATGTCCTTTAAGGTCATTTCAAGGTCAACCTTATTTTTTTTAATGGAACCCCCTACATTTTATTGCATATTTTTATAGCTTATCTCGAGAGCTTTCCAAAATACTATAATAAAACATTTTTTCATTAAGTACTTTTTGAGTTATAAAGATTTGAAGCGGTTATGCTAGTAGGCTACGACGGAATTTTATTTTACAAGATATTTTACATTTTGTGTCAAAAAATTGTTAACTTCAAACCTTTATAACTCAAAAAGTACTTAATGAAAAAATGTTTTATTATAGTATTTTGGAAAGCTCTCGAGATAAGCTATAAAAATATGCAATAAAATGTAGGGGGTTCCATTAAAAAAAATAAGGTTGACCTTGAAATGACCTTAAAGGACATGGTCAAGATCAAAGTCAAGGTCATCATCTTACTCCTCGCTTGAAATCATACAACTTTACTATTGGACATTTTCTCCAAAATGCATTCTAACTGAAGATATTAGGGGGGTCCGATATTTTTCGATGACCCTGTATGTATGTGTATATATATATATATATATAATTTTCTTAGTCATGTAACATTGAAAATGTTTTTAAAAATATAAAAACAAAAAAATTATTCTCATTATTTTATCTATATTATTATATCTATTCAATTTTCTATTTACATAATAATAAAGCATTGAACTTTAATGAATTTAATAAAAATTTTAAAAAATTCTTAAAATTAAAATAGATTATAAATAAATGTCAATATTACATTTAACATACCATTATATGAGAAATTTGTCTATAAAAAATTTATATGTAATACAATCTCAACATGTAATGTAAAAAAAATAGAATAAGATTGTATTAAACAACGAATAAAGAAATGATAAAAAAAAAAACTACAATCTTATCCAGTATGAAAGCTATGAGCTTATGATACTACTTTACTTACAGCAAATGTAAATGCTGTCCAATTTCACAATTCTGATTGGAGCATGTGCTTGTTAAATGAAATATTATAATTATTATAAAATGCAGATTACATGCAGTATTCTCTTATGTTAGCAAAAAGAAACTTCTTTTGCATTTATATCAGCCTTTTTAGGAAATATTTTTATTATAAAGAGAGATTTGTATGTTACAATAATTTTATCATATCAGAAGTAAAAAGTAACTTACCCAAAACCAACATAAAATTGACAATCATCTTTCAAATTAGTGGCAACTTTTCTGAACAATTCATATTCTGGTATATCTTTTCTTTCAAAATATCCTATAATCATACGTTTTTTATCATCGAGTTGTTCAAGCTCTTTCAAATCAAAAAATTCTTTAATAGGATCTTCTAACTGCTTTCTGACAAATTCTTGGAATGCTTCTACTGATCGCTGTCCTCTGTATTCTCTCTTAGTTGGTTGCCCATTTCTTATCACTTTCAAGGTTGGATATTTGGTTATATGAAACCTAGATGCCACAGAGGCTGAGAAAAAAACTCTTGTAATTTAAATTAATATAAAATATTTCTGTGTTTATTTATATAACTACAAATTTTGCGCGCACACACACACACACACACACACGCGCGCGCGCGCAAGCACGCACATACGCACATATGTACAGTGTTTAAAAAGGTCAGAACCTTAGATTTACTCAAGAGAATAACATTAAAAAAAGTTTTAAACAAAAGTAGTAAGGTTTAAAAAGATCTATTTAGTTTCATCTTGGATCGTCAAGGTCAAAGTCAGTCCATATCGATTTTTTAAAATGAAAACATCCATTTTTTTTTTATTGTATATTCTTGTAGCTTGATCTCAAAAATTTTTCAAAACATTACAATAAAACTCCTTTTAGTTAAGTACTCTTTGAGATTTAAGTTGACAAAGTTCATATATTTTGAGGTAAAATGTAAAATATTCATAAACTATTCATTTTTTGGTAACTGTATCTCAATACTGTTATGCACAGAATAATGAAAGAAATCAATTAATGTAAAGAAAACAATTGCTTTTCAAAAACTTATTGCATATTACAAATTGCATAATTTTTTTGAAAAATCTCCCGAAAATTCTCCTTCAACCTTTTTTAGGCACTCATATATATATATATATATAAAATTTGTGTACATATACAGTTTTATATCATTTATATATATATATATATATAATATTATATATATATATATAAGTATATTTTTATTCTATTTTTATTCTATATTTTTATATTTTATAGTCATATTTTAAATATTTACTTTCACGGTCACAATCCACTTTAGCCATTATTACTTTTCCAGGCTGTGGAAATTCTTCTCTAATTTTATCTGCAGCTTCATCAAATATTGGAGCTAATAGATTGCTAAAACGACACCATTGTGCATAAAAGTTGATAAACACCAGTTCATTTTCAGCTGCAAAAAATAATTATTCATAATTTAAAATTACATAAAAAATTAAATACTACAATCAATTATGTTTATTAGCATTAATGGTTGCTGTTTATTATATAACTCATCATAATGTTTTACCTAACGTTGCATCAATATTTTTATTTGTGAGTGAAAGAGCACCTTTCACTTCCTCTGCTATGCTGTTCGGCAAACATATCTATAAGTACACAATATTAATTATGTATTGTATATTCTGTTTAACCTAATTTATATTAGGCAAGTTAATTTTTTGTAGCAGTTTATATATTTTGTATTTTAGTATAAAAATGATTAAATATTATTTGACATATATCTATTTTATACTAATATAAAACCTTTATCCAGAATCTTGTACCCTGTGAGCTTCAGACCACAGACATTAAATACAGATTACAAAATGATACAATAAACATTATAGCAATAATCACAACAAAAATGTCATGTCTGTGGAATATTATCCCAATAATGTAGAAATACACAATTTCCTAAATCCGCATTTTGTAGTGGATCAAATAAAATCAAGTAAAAAATTTTTTTAATCAGTTTATATATTTTGAATTGTTTTTTTTTTAATGCAAGGTTATTGTAATACGATGATATAGGTTATGCTGCTTAAACACAAAGCAAACGCGGCTTATTGACTTATGAGGCATTTAGATAAATAATAATTAGAAGTGAAAAAATGGGAACTAAGCTGTAGGTGGTAAGCCGTGGGTGAATTCTGTTAATGGGAAACTATTAAACATTGACATTTCGCGAGACGTCAAATGACGTGGCATCACGACTTCGTGATTACTTACCAGCAGACACGCGAATGTAAGTACTTTGAAGAGAAATATATCACAGTGGGCCAGCATTTTGTGATCTCGCGACGACTAACTCGACGGTGCGATGAACTTTTGAAACACCATTAGTAAACGATTACCTGTGCCCGTGCGTCAATTGCTACGAGTTAGCGGCACATCATCAAACCGAGCGTGAAACATCCTCGAGACATCGATCTCGATTATCGCCGTGTCCACCAATGATGTTTTACATAATTCCAATAGATGGAACCCGATGGCCGTGCGCGAGTAGAGACCCTAGAAGTTAGAAGTAAAGCCAGCGGCACACGAAGCGTTTTCCTGCTGAATTGCTTGCGTGTTTCTATGCTGGCTACCTTGCTGGCTATCTTGCTGGAAATGGCCTATCCGCTGGTAGCGCTACTAGATTCTCGGCTGGATTTGCTGATAGTGCTATTTTTCTTGCGTGGTCCTGCTAGCTTATTGTTAGAGCCAATCAGGACTTTGCCTCAGATCACATGACTAAAATTTCCTATTCGCTTTAAAAGTATCGTCGAGTGAAAAGGAATCATAGGTAAATATTATGTTAATAATTTCAATGACACTAAAGTGAATTTTGGACAGTCTTTGTTCAAATAAAATTGAATATACGTGGTTAATTATGATTTTCAACCAGCACGAAAGCCCACACCGTGTGACGTCAAATCAACAACACAGCTAGCAGCGCTGCCAGCACAGCTGCTCGCACGGTAGTAAGCACGCAATCCAGCTAGCAATCCAGCAGGAAAACACGCTCCGTGTACCGCTGGCTTTACTGTTACTTTGCTATATAATATAAAATATATATAGTTATATATAGTTATATAGTCATATAATTATATAATATAAAATATGTTTACTTTAATTATGGTTAATAATTAATTAATTAAATATATTTGAAAAAAGAGAACGCCACACACACGCACACGCACATGCACACGCACGCAGAGAGAAAGAGAGAGAGAGAGAGAGAGAGAGAGAGAGAGAGAGAGAGAGAGAGAGAGAGA
>JANQDE010000142.1:283432-320863 GCA_037157785.1 Cephalotes varians
AGAGAGAGAGAGAGAGAGAGAGAGAGAGAGAGAGAGAGAGAGAGAGAAGCGGTTCCTCTCTGCAGGGATTGGAGATGTTCCGAAGAAGGAATGAATACAAGTCGTTCATATCATTCTGCCTTTGTTACTCAGACAGAATGACATTTGTGTCGATTTGTGTCATTAAATGAAAAGCACCCAAAGTAGTACGACGATGAGTGATTTGCTCTCTTTGGCTGCTTTCCTTTTAGCAGACACAAATCAACACAGGTTAACACTCAAGCACAGTTTGCCACAGTTAAATGGAACGCGATATACACAGAATGTGTAGGAACTTTTAGTTACTTAACCTTAGAAGATTCATCTTAAAACTTTTCAAACGCGTTTTCAATTTTCATAAATGTATATATAATATATTGTATTGTATAAATACTTTCAGTCGAAATATATTAAAATAGTTTTATTATTATTTTAATTGCTTTTATAAATATAAAAAAATAATATAATATTCCGAAGGATGTTTACACCAATTCAATCTTTATATTAAACATTACATTTATAAATCAAGTTACAAAGTAAACCTCAAATATAAGTTATAAGTTATAAATGTAGTAATGAAAGTTATAAATCTTGATGTAAAATTATTATTATTATAAATTATTATTTACATATATTTTATTACATTAAAGTACGTAACACTTACCATTGTAATTTTTCACACAATCAATTTTTTCATAAACATTAATAAACATTGCTCAAGAAGCTCGGAATGCTCAGTCTTTCGAAATATAGCAGGAGCGATGCATTCATCGGTAAGACACACTTCGACTCTCCTTCCGAGCAGAGTGTCGACTGAGTTTGAAAGAAATTTTAAATGGAAAGTGACATATGTCGATTTGTGTCAAAAGTGTTGACCGTGTTGCCTAGAAGGAAAGCAGCCTTTGTTTTCTTCTTTCTCTTTCACCACACACACACACACACACACACACACACACACACACACACACAAGTAGTGTGAATTATAGTTTTGAGAGTTTTCAAAACAGAGCTCTTGCTGTAAGTTTCAGCAAATGAATCTGAATTGCACTTATCACATCTCAAAGATTTAATATTTATGTTTGATATTTGGTATATTTCAAGCAATAGACGCGTAAATCGCATTTTTAGAAGCATTGTAATGGAATGTTTAAGAGAGTATTTTCGACATTTATTATTGTTCTTCTTTAACAAGAAAAAAAATTGCTGTAGATTATCATCGAAAACTTGTTAAAACTTATGGATAATATTCTCCATCAATTAAAACATATGAATACTGGTTTAGACAGTTCAGAATGATTTTTATATCAGTGACGAAGAACGCTCAGGACAAAAAAATTTGAAGATGCAGAAATGCAAAAATTATTGGACAAAAACTCAGCTCAATCCACTACAGAAATGGACAAAGTATTGAATATTGACTAAACAATAGTCACTAAATATTCACATGCCAACTCGTATTATTTTCTTTGAATAAATGTGTTTTAGCTAAAGAAAAAAATCCCTCAAAACTAATTCATACTCTTAATATATATATATATATATATATAGAAAAAAAGTTTTGTATTTGTAATATCCCGGTAAAAAATTTTTCATAAGAATATAAATATATATAAACGTATACGATTATATATGAAATATGTCCATATATATTCGTATATCTTTCTTTCTTTAATAAAATTACAGTTTGATACAAGAAAAAAAAAAAAATAATAATAATGAATCTTACATTCTAGTTTCGTTTGATGTTTCACTTTACACTAACGTCCCGCTAGATTTGGCAATTGAAAGCATTACCAAAAGATGAGACTATATAGAACGATCCACTAAAATAACCAAAAATGAATTTATAGCGGCAATTAATTTTGTACTCTCCTCAACATATTTTACGTTCAGCAATAAAATATATAAACAAACGTTTGGAATCCCCATGGGATCTCCTCACCTATTGTGGCGGATTTGGTTATGCGAGATTTAGAAGAGAATATTTTAAAATCATTGAGTTTTTGCTTACCTCTTTATTATCGATATGTAGACAATATCATTCAATCGGCGCCTGAAGAGGAACTCCATATTTAATATCTAAAAAAAATTCAATTGTTATCAGCAAAAACTAAAATTCACACTAGAGATAGAGCATTGTCTCAGTTTTCTTCACATCACATTGAATATAAAAAATAACAAGATAATTACTAGTTTCACAAAATAATATTTTTTGGTAGATATTTATCATTCTTTTCAAACCATCCTATATGCCACAAGATTAACACTATTTATAGTCTCGTAGATCGTGCAATAAAATTATCACACCCGTCATTTCACAAAAAGAATTTTGAATTGTGCATAAATATATTGCTAGACGACGGTTACCTACTAGATCTAATTTTCAGTAAAATAAACTCAAGACTAAAATTATTTGTTTAAAAAATGAAATCTGTGACATTTGCGATTAACACTGGAGATTCCAGCCTTGACAACGTAAAACTCTAATTTTTCCATATATAAAACTAATCTCAGAATTTGTGTCCTCTAATACAGACAACTCAAAAGTTATTAGGATTCCGGTGCTTTAATAAGCAGATTCGTTAAAGTGCATAAAGATCAATTATTGTAAAAAAACAACGTAATTTATAAAATTTTTTGTAAGAATGTCAGGCTACTCATGTGGGCCAAACAAAAGACAATTGAAAACTAGACTTAAAGAACATAAAAATAATTTAAAGCTAGTCGAGACATTCGGTTATCTCTGAACATATAACTGAATACAATCATTCATTTGATTGGGAGAACGCTAAGATCATGGATCGTGAATATAATTTTTACAAAAGAATTATTTCAGAAATGATTCACATAAAAGAACAAAGTTTAGCTTAAATTTAAATAGTGATACTGAGTTACTTGACGACTCTTATTTTGACATTTTGAACAAACTGAGTAATTATTAATGCTTTTAAGAACACAGTGTATAAACATCTCTATGTATCGAACCACAATCCGTAAATTTCTACAGTCGTTTCTCGATGTTATCACTAATAAGACCAAATACATTCATTGGACAACTGCCGATAATTACTTAAAAATTCGGAATTTCTTTACACTGTAAGTCTTAATTTAATCTTCATTTTATATATTTTTATCGAAATCTCCCCACTTATCGTTACGCTTGATTAGATTTTTTTACGCTTTGGTTACCTTTTATTTTTGACTTGGATTAATGATTTTATTTTCTGGACCTTTCTTTATTTTACGGAGGACTGAAGAAATTCTCTTACTCAAGTATGTAAGATTTTTCAAGAACTAAAATTTGGAATCGAAATTTTCGTCACTGAACGTCAACTGTTTTGGTTTCTAAAAATTTTTACGATCTTCGATAAATAGGAATTTTATCAAGAGGCACCGTAGTGTCTCATGCGCCAAGTTACGTGCGACGGAGTAGTGCCGAAACAGTGCCTCTTTTACGCGAAACGTCACATTGACAGATCCTTCGATTATCGGATCTCAATAACGACTGAATCGATTAAATTTTAAATAGGTTCAATGCTCGGGTTTAATTTATATAAGAAAAATGTTTTCACTTTTTATTTACGTAACTCCTGAATGGAGATGCGATGTAAATTCTGAAAGGGAAATTTTTGATATAAGAAACGTCGTCGTTATCATCATTATCGTCGTCGTCAACCAATGATGGGGAAATGTACTGTTTGCGTTTTTTATGTAAGATGGAACTAATTAATCACGTAGAGTGGATAAAGACATGTGGCTTAAGCCAGCGGCACACGATGCTTGTTTTCCTACAGGATTGCTTGCGTTTTAGTAAATTACTAAAATTGCACCAAACAGAAGGCAGAATTTCTAGTAATAATCCAGCAGGAAAATAAGCATCGTGTGCCGCTGGCTTTCCGTAAGGATGAATTTTTATTGAGCGCATCATGCATTACGTCATCCGTCACGGAATTAATCAATGAAACAAATGCTATGGCAAATGATGCAATAAAAAATGGGATATTTTTATTGGTTAATTCGTGACGCAACGGATGACGCGCGTGTAACGCGTTCAGTGAGAATTCACTTTAACGCGTCATATGGGATTCGCGCGTTAAGCCCGTATCAGACTAGAGAATGAAATTGAAATTGGATTGGAATTTAACCAATCAGAAGAGAGAAAAGCAATCTCAAGTTTAATGAACTTTGATTTGATTGGTCAAAATCCAATCCAATCTCAATCCCAATCTCTAGTCTGATACGGGCTTTAAATGTATGCAGAATATATTCTGTAAGTGTCCGTGAAAACGGTGAAAGAAGTGATAAATGGTAAAGCTCATGACACATACAAAAACGTAAGGCAGTAGAAAGTGAAGCAGCAAGCGAATTGACCAATCACAGTTGAGAATTGCATTACGTTCTTTACTGTGATTAGCCAATTTGCTTCTTGTTTACGTCTTACTGCCTTACGTTTTTATATGTGCTTTGTATGGGCTTAAGACTTTAAGGACGAAGGGTGATAAGGCGGCTTCGCGAAAAGAAACAATAGAATGCGAAGAAATTCATAGAGGAGAAAAAACTATACAGATCAAGCAGGGCTGTGAAAAGGAGAAGCTGAAGATTACGCACATAAAACAAGTGGAAGATCTAGATAAAGACATTAATATTTAAAACTAACATTATCGAATATATTTACGCGAATATGTCGCAAAGCTTTAAATAACTCGCTGAGATTGTCTCGAAGCATAGTATCATAAAGCAACAAAATTTCTTTTAATTCGATCTAAAGAATGTATTTAAAATAATTGGCAAAAAAAAATTATTCAGAAAAGATTATATTCTAAAACATAATTTGGAAATATACTTTCATATTTTTATGAGCGTACAATCAATAAAGATTTTTGCAGAGAACTAAGTGGCGCAATGCACCAATAACATCGTGGTTGCTACAGAACATATATGACGCTGACAAAATGTTCACTTCAAATTCATATAAAAAGTAGATTTACAATAATACTAATTAAATCGTTAATATACATCAAAGTCAGTTATAGAGGGATTGCACGCATACAATCAGAAATCATATCCGCAGTTATTCGATTCATGAATTAACTATATTATCAAAAGGCACAGTAGTGTCTCGTGCGCTAAGGTTACGCGCGGCGAGGCAACGCCGAGACAGCAATGCTTCTTTTACGCGAAACGTCATTGATAAATCCTTCGATTATCGCATCTCAATAATTGAATCGATAAATTTTAAATAGATTCAATGGATAGCTTGGGTTTAATTTATATAAGAAAAGTGTTTTCAATTTTATTTACGTAACTCCCGAGCAGAGATATTGCGTAAAATTTGAAAGAGAAATTTTTTATTTTTTAAGAAACGTCGTCATTATCATTATTATCGTCGTCATCGCCTGGCTAGTGGTGGGGAAATGTACTGTTTGCGTTTTTGATGTAAGATGGCACATTGATCGTATTAAACTGATGAGTTTAATAAGTGACAAAGATAGAGTAATATGTTAGCGCTGATATGTACCTACATAGAGCACGCTCTCTGAACGCGTTCTATGTATGTATATGTGTATTAAATAAATGTGTATTAAATAAAAAACTTAATTGTTCAGGCAGATAATAAACAGATTGTAAGATTGTATTGATTGACAGATTGACAGATTGATAATAGATGTTTACTATCACAATTACGTCAGACTAATTTACGACAGAAAGTTGCGCGACTATTATTGTAAAATATTACATCGCTGTAAACACAGCTGCCGCAGGCGTCTTTATTACAGCGGACCTTGCTCGCTATCATTAATCAATCATGTAGAATGGACAAAGACGTGCTTTATGTAAGGGCAAATTTGGGAAATAACGCGTTATATGAGAACAGCGCGTAAATGTGCATAGAATATGTTAGGGATGTGCGGAAGAGTATGAAGTATCGATATTTTGTCAAAACAATCAAAACAAACATCAAAACATCAAAACAAATTGAAATACATAATACCGATACATCGATATTGATTAGAAATCGATATTTGAAAATATCATTATTTTTTGACACGTTTCTTAAATATTACAGTACCATTCTATAGCATGAATTTTGCGTAATGGTTCTAGTAGACCATGATTAATATCATACATAATGCGCGATGAGATCGGTTCTACAATAGAGTCTTAAATCATAAGCCATAAAAAGTTGCCCAATCATATTTCTTTTCACATTTGACTGTGATTGGTCAATTTCTTATGGCTTAAGGCTTAACATGCTCTATTTTATAATACACGTAACGTAATACTATAGATTAGAGTGTGAAGCGAATTATTGAAGCAAATAAAAGCGTTGAGGCACGCGAACAAATCTAAGATTATTGTCAACTTGTGTTACTAAATGGAAAATACTTATTATGGCTGGATTCCATAAAAAAGTGCATATGCGCGTATTTTGTTACAGTATACGTGAACTATAGACATATATGAACTATAGACAAATGCGCTCAGATGCGCTTTACGGAATCCAGGATATTTTTCATCAAMAATAGGTAAACCTTAAGCCACAATAAATTGACCAATTACAGTCGAATGTGAAGAGAATTGATTATGATTGGTCAATTTTTTACAGCTTATAATTTAAGACTTTGATCTTTCGAGTCAAAAGACGAAATTAATTGGGTCTTTCAACCCGATCACGACTTTAACGTTTACCGTAGCTGAAACACGGTATTGTAAAAACTCACTATTTTCAGCATCAAAATAGGTTACGTGATCAAAATTAACAAATATTATGCATTAATTTTCATCACGTGACTTATTTTGATGTTAAAAATGAGCGTCAAGTATCAGCAAGAAATATCGTCTTTGATGGAGCGTGTCATGGTTTGTATCGAATCAATTGACATCTAGGTTTTATAATTGAATATGCTATTAAAGTTCGAAGTATCGAATATCAAATAGTCATTATCGATATTTCAAAGTATGACGAGTATACTCGATATTAAACAAAAAAAGCCACCTTTTCATGACGAGTATACTCGACATAAACATCGAAAGGGTTAAAGAAGTACTTCAAATTCTATTAAAAACGTAACTATGTTATTTGGATTATTATGACATTATATAATATATGGGAGGAATCCATTTGACCACAGTCCGATTGATCACCAGCCATTCACAACGCTTGAACAGTGGAAAGCCCTTAGGCACCGGCTGCTGTGAGTGGTTATGATCAATCGGACCGTGGTCAAACGGAGCACTACCTAATATACGATTATTTAATATGCGAATCGTAACATGAATACAGTAATATAAAATCTGTTTGTATAATAACGCAAAATCTCGTGTATTAAATATATTTCCGGTAAAAACTTTTGTGCTGAAACAGTCAAAGCTAAATCTTCGTGCTAATGTTTCTTGAGTGTTTCTCCTGTGTTTCAAGACTGAAAATTTATTCGGCGCGCAGTTTCATGAACTTGAGAAATGTATATAAATTCACACAAAAAACATTAGCACGAAGATCTAGCTTTGATCGTTTTAGCGCATCTTATTATTTGTGTTTTCACATACCGATTATGATTATATTCTTAATATATATAAATTTATAAATATATATACTTATACACAAAATATGTCCATATATGTTCATATATCCTTCTTTTTTTGTAAAATTATTACTTGATACAAGAAAAAAAGAAACAAAATATAATTTAAAAAATAATTTTTGAATTGTTTCTTTTACATGAATATTTTTCATCAACTGAATATCTTTGAATTTCTTTTACAAAAAGTCAAGTTTGAAGAAATAAGTAAAAATTGCTCATATATATAATTAAATATAATTATAATTATATATAATTTATAATATATAATTATATAATATATAATTATATATATAATATATAATATATAATTATATATATAATATATAATATATAATTATATATATAATATATAATATATAATTATAATATACAATTTTTTATTTCTTCAAACTTGATTTTTTGTAAAAGGAACAACGCAAAAATTATTTTTAATGTTTCCGAATTATTTTTTTTAGTTGTATTAAAACACAGCAATGATATTTACTTTTTGGGATACATTTTGTTGAATCAAAAATTTAAAAAAACGACAGAGAGAGTGGTGGTTTTTTTTACATAACATATTAAATATTTACATCATGTTATAAAAACGTTGAAACGTAGTAAAAGCAATACGTAAATTTACTGGATGTGATTTTGATCTTTACAATATTAATAGTTAAACAATCGTATAAAATAATAAATGTTATTATTTCTTAATGGTTCGTGTATTGAAGAAAATCATCCTACCAGTCTACATTGTTTTAGAAATGCTTAAGTTCTTCATAAGTTATGTATTATTACAAAATGTGTGAAATCAGCAAAATTACCCTTTTAAAAAAAGGTACAAAAAAGCGTCAAGTATATGCGCCCAAAAAAGGTCTTTAGAAAAGAACTCTTGTACAAAATTTTTTTAATTTGACAATACAAAATGAAATCACAACAAAATTATTTTTGTCCAAAAAAAGACAAAAAATTTATCTTCCCTACAAAAATAATGATATCTATAAATTGCGCCAACTATAAAAATGAATAGATAAATAAACTAAACTAATTTCTTTATTACTATTCTTTAGTCGATGTTCATAGTTTAATCTTATATATAAGATTGTCTTGAGTTTATCTTCAGATACTAATCATTTTATTGATTAGGGAGTATTTAAAAATGAACTTAAAACGATCTTAAAGATCGGACTATGAATACCAGCCTTTGATATTACAATATTCGCTGCTGTGCACCGATATAAGGTTGCTATACGTTTATAAAAAACAGTTGTTGTGCATCGATACAAAAAAGAAAAAGGAAGAAGATAATAAGCAAACAAATAATATTTTGGTACAAATAAAGATTTTGGTAAAAATAAATATTGTAATACATTTTTTATATACAAATAAGTAATTTTATATATAAATATTTAAATACAATTAAAAAAATATTTTTTAAATAAGTATTTTATCGCACGCACGCAGGCAGTGTGTGTGTGTGTGTGTGTGTGTGTGTGTGTGTGTGTGTATGTGTGTTTCTTTTACTTTCTCTCTTGCGTATGCATGTGCATATTGTAAAATAAAAGATTATAAGTGTATATGTAATATTATAAATAAGATAGTATATAAGTTAGTTTATAAGGAATTAGTTAATTAGTCTTAATATATCAAAGCAATTAATATATCTGGTTTGGCAGCGCCAAGTATTTTGAAAAAATAAAATATTTGTATTAAAATATTTATTTGTCAAACTGAATATATATCTTAATATGTAACTGCTTAACTTTCTCTCTCTCTTTCTCTCTTTCTCAGTGCGTGCGTGCGTGCGATAAAATACTTATTTAAAAAATATTTTTTTAAATTGCATTTAAATATTTATATATAAAATTACTTATTTTTCCTTTCTGGAGAAAGGAAATGGAGATGTTAAATTGATTCGCATTTCTCGAAAATCTCGAAGTTTATTGTAGACGCTTTTCCGTGATGGTTCTCTCGCAGTGCTTACTTTTCGAACGGCTGTCATTATCTATTTTAACAGTAAGGGTTAATTAAAAATACATATTGTTACAATTCGACATAAAATTTGATAATATCTGGAATGAAATATGATAAAGCATTGAAAGCTTAGGTAAATACAACTAAACAAAAGCTATGCGAGCATGGACAAATATGATACTACTATTAGATGATTTAGGTTTGTGTTTATTTAAATTAACTATTTTTCTGTAAGTATAATTATTATTATGACGTTAAAGAATATATTTTAAGAGATATTCTATAATTTTAGATAGGACAGAAGAAGCGTTGAAAGTGGCAAACAAAGTTTTGAAATTTATTCCAAATCATGCTTCTATTTATTTCAATGTTGCTAATATTTTGGGGATAACCTTAAGGTACGTATTTTTCATCAATATTTTACGTTTCCATCGTAAGTTTTTAAGCGGAAATCAATGAAAAATTTTGATCACTTCAGGCATTAATAAGTTAATTAATCCCTTGTGGTCTTGTCGAAGGCTTCAAGAATGTGTCGGTCGACTGATTAAAAGTTATAAGCTAGCGTTTACATTCCCTTTATTCCGCTAACTAAAAATTAAATACAAACACTATTAGCCCTTATTGTTAAAATAGACAATGACAACTATTCGAGAAGTAAGTGCTGCGAGAGAATCAATCGCAAAAAAGCGGCAATTAACTTCGAGATTTTCAAAGCCTTCGATACATTCGAATATCGATTTAACGTGCCTTTTTTATAATGGCCTACATAAGTTGTAACTTTGACACAAATATATCCTATATTGAGACTCCCTTCAGTCATCTATTATCTCAGAAAATACATAATAAAAATTCTTAATAAATAACTATATACCTAGGAATTATATATAAACGAAATAAACTTAAAAAAGTCATGATATCTCGAACTCGAAATATATCAAAGCGTTGAAGCCTTTTTTTCGCGATGCTGACTGGTTATTTCGATGCGTTACTTCGCGATGATTGTAAACTTTGACAGTTTATATTATACTTTGAAAAGGTTAATAAAATGTTTCATTAGATTACGTGATAGAATTGTAGAATTAAATAATAGAAGAGAAGAATTGCAAAGATGCAATATAGTTTATATATCTAATATTTTTTCTTATGCCTTTTTTTTAAAGAGAGAGAGTATATAAGATAGAAAGGGAAAGAAGAAAGAGAAGAGAAGAGAACTTGTCTCTCCTTCTTTCTTTTTTATCTTTTTTATCTCTCCTTTTTCCTTTTTCTTTTTTTAAAAAATTGTTCCTCTTTTTTATCTTCTTCACTCTCTTTTTTTTCTTTTGTCTATTTAAAATAAAAGGCATCAATAAAAATATTAATAAAAAAAAACATTATAAGACAAAAATATTAAATACGTAAACTATATTATAAACTATATATTGCATCTTATTTACTTTCTCTATTTTAACTCTTCTTCTCTCTCTTTCTCCCTTTTCTATCTTCTATATTCTCTCTCTTTCTGTCCTTCTCTCTCTCTCTCTCTCTCTCTCTCTCCCCCCCCCTCTCTCTCTCTCTCTCTTTCACTACATAATTCTAATGAATAAAATATGATACTTGTATAACTATTTTTTTTTCTTTTCTTTTTTTTAGATATAATAGTTCATTTTCATTCGCGTCATTTAATGCTAATTTAGTGAATTTTCCAAATAGACGACCGAGCTCATATTGTTTCAAAATACAAGGCCAAATTTATTACCAAATAAATACAGCATTATATGCTGCTCAAAATGAAAATTCAACTTATAGTCAGCTTTTTATTATAGATTCTAATGAAGCGATAAATTATCGTCTTATTGAAAATTCAGAATTAGATTTAGAAATCATACAAAATCTTGAACGTATAATGCGAGAATCAAATGTATTTGCTCAATCTTATTAAATGATAGGTGAAGAATTAGAAAATCAGCGACGATTAAAAATAGAATCTGGAGAATTATTGTCAGAATTACAATTATTATTTACATTAAGACTAGATATGGATCAACGGCAATATAATGCTCAAAAAACTAATAAAGTTGCAGCTGTTTTTCGAACTACTGCTGATGGAGAAATTTTAGAATCTTATGTAACAATATGTAATAGAAATACAAAAACTTTACAACGTTAGTACCGTCCAAATGTTGAATAGATATACCCATTATTTTATCCATATGGTATTCAAGAATAGCATTATTAATTTAACAAAATTAAAAAATAATAAACGAATAACTAGAAGCCAGTATATTAAATATCGCATGGCTATTCGTGATGAATTTAACGTTTTTATATTAGGTCGTCGTCTATTTCAATAATGGCTTGTAGACAGTTACGTAAAAATTGAAAAAAATTGAATAAATTATTGTAAAGATCATCAGAAAGAATTACGTACTGGAATATATCAAGGATTAGAGATTATATTCAAATTGTGGCGAATAATTCAAATGGATGTATTGGAAAGATGATTATATTTTCATTCACATTTATTATTATCACCTCGTAATATGTTACAAAACTATCAAGATTCAATGGCAATTGTTAGTAAATTTGGTAAATCAGACCTTTTTATTACAATGACTTGCAATCCAAAATGGCGTGAAATCGAAGAAAATCTTTTGCATTGCCAACAAGCTTCTGATAGACCTGATATTTGTGCACGTGTTTTTAATATTAAAAGAAATTATTTAATTGATTTGATTATTAAACAAAAATTTTTTGGAGAAATTGCAACCTTTATATATGTTATTGAATTTCAAAAACGCGGTTTGCCACATGTTCACATGCTAATTACTCTAAAATACAATTTCAAAATAACAACTCCATAGATTGTTGACAAATATATTTCTGCTAAAATTCCTAATCCATGTGAAAATCATTCTTTACATAATATAATTATGAGACACATGATTCATTGGACCTTGTGGTGATTTGTATTTGGTGACTGAAAGATGTTCAAAACATTATCCTAAATCGTGAATCTTGAAGAGACCAGAATGGATGAAGACGCTTTTCCCTATTATCGTCGATGAAATAAATGGCAAAAGTTTTGAAAGTTCTGGTGACTATGTTGTTGATAATCGTTATGTAGTCCCGTATTGTCCTATTTTATCAATTATTTTTAATTGTCACATAAATGTTGAGGTAGTTTCAAGTATTAAATCGATTAAATATCTGTATAAGTACATTTACAGGGGACACGATGCCGCTGCAATAACAATTGAACCTATAACAAATAATGTAATTATTGATCATGATAAGATACATAATTTTATCGAAACTCGTTTTGTTGGTCCTGCACAAGCCTGTTGGCGTATTCTCGAAAAGAAACTACAAGATAAAAGTCATACTATAATACGTTTACCAGTTCATCTTCCTAACCAACAAAATATTATAAATGAAAACGAAGCCTTTGAAGAAACAATGAATTTTACTTTAAATCAAGTTACGATGTTAAGTGATTATTTCTCCTTGAATTCTCGCGACATAGAAGCAAAACAAATTATTTATATGTAGAAATTCCACGCTATTATACGTTTAAGAAAGAAAAAAATCAATGGAAGGAATGTATCTTGTTAGGTTAAACGCAAAAGTCATTACGATTGTATAGGACGAATGTATTCCATTAGTCCAACATAAACAGAATTATTTCCTTTATGGCTATTATTATTGTAAAGGGAGTTACCAGTTTTGATGATTTAAGAATAATAAATGGAGTCGTTTTCAGTGGCATGCTTAGCTTTAGGTTTGATTGAAGATGATGATGAATGGAAACGAACTTTGAATGAAGCTGTAGGATGGATGATGCTCCGACAACTTCGTACATTATTTGTACGTATATTATTATATACGTTAGGAAAATTTTAAAGTAGCAATGTCGGAAGATTATGTTCGACACTTTGGATTGTTGTACAAGGATAAAGAAAATTAATACAATCCCAGTAAGCAAATTGCTAGCAAATTGTCGCCAAATTGGCATCAAACTCGCTCAAAGATTGGTGACAAATCTGGTGCCATCTGTGTCAGCAATAAGCTTGTGTTTTGCTAGCAAAGCTTGTGTATATAACGTGACAGCAAATTGGCAGCAAAAACCGAGCAAATTTTGCGTAACACTGTTTGACGACAAATTGGCAGCAAAAATCGAGCAAATTTTATATAGTACTACGCCAATTTTGCGTGACAATATGCAAGGTTTACTTGGTTTTTGCTCACAATTTGTCGTCAGGTTACATGAATACATTTGCCTGTATTTTGCCATGGATTTGCAATCAAAATATGTCAGCAGATTTTGTTATGTATTTGCAAGCATTTTGTCGACATGGTCTGATGTATCAAAATTTGTATTAAATTTGTATCCTTTTTGTATCCTAACAAAATTTGTAGCAAGATTTTACAAGATCTGTTTTTGATAGACTTGGCTATCTGGGAAGCTTTGTGCTGAAGGTAAAAGGCTTACTGATTTTCCATAAATGGAACAATTGATAGAAAATGTTGAAGAGGACACTTGAAGAAGCTATGGAAATTGGTACCAGACAATATGAACAGTTATATGACAAGCAGAAAGAAATAGTAGATCTTGTATTAAACAGATTAGATACTAATAATCACAATAGTAATTGTATTTATATCCAGTGGTTCAGGTCATTTATATATACGACTATCTATTATTTAGCCAAAATTCAAAATAAACAAATATGTACAATGGCTTTTACGGGTATTGCAGCCACATTATTGCCAGCAGGAAAAACAGTTCATAAAACATTTGAATTATCGGCTCCATTATTTACTGATTCATCATCTAGCAGTAAAATCCAATCCAAGGAAGCTCATTATTTGAAAGAAACAGATATTTTTATTTGATGAAGCACCAATGGCACCACGATATGCTTAAAGATCGAAATGAATCGAATGTTGCATGATATCAAGAACAATAATTTACTTTTCGGTGGAAAAATTATTGGTGTTAGATGGTGATTTTAGACAACTTCTTCCTATTAAAGTACATGGAACTCGAAGTGAAATTGTGAATCTTTCAATCAAATTTAGTTCTACTTGAAAACATTTTATAAATTTCTCTTTAACGGAAAATATGCGAGTTCTTTCAGAGGAAACTGAATTTGCAAAGTTTTTATTGGATATGGGAGATGGCATATTAAATGATTCTAACAATAATATACAACTTCCTGATTGTTGTATTGTACCTGTTGATGCCAATATTGTACAAGATATACATGGAGATGGAGATTTGATACAAAATAAAGAATTTATGAGAATGAAATAGCTAAGTGTGCAATACTTTCTGCAAGAAATATTGATATAAAAGAAATTAATAAACAGATAGTTGAATTATTAGATACATTTGAAGAATGAATTTATACAAGTATAGATAGTATTGAAAACTGTGGTGATAATAATGACATTGGTGAAGTTTTATTACCAGAATATTTAAATATTTTATCTCCGTCATCTCTTCCACCTTATTTACGTTTAAAACCGAATTACATTTAAAACCGAATTTTATCATTATGTTGATTAAAAATCTCAGTATTAATGAAAGTCTTTTCAATGATACTAGATTAATGATTATAGAACTTGCTAATCATTTACTAAAATGTAAAATTTTATCGGATGATAAAATAGGAGATATTGTTTTCTTAAATCATATAACATTATATTGCAAAAATGTATTTTATCTTTTTACTTTTAAAAGAAAACAATTTCCAATAAAATTAGCTTTTGCTATGACAATTAATAAATCACAAGGTTTGATAGAGTGGGAATAGATCTTTGCAAAGATATTTATATTTATATTATAAAGATATATATATTTAATCATGGGCAATTTTATGTTGCTTTTTCACGAATACGTTCTTGGCAAACATTAAAAGTTTATCTTGGTAGCCAGCGCGATAATAAACAAGTTAAAAATTATATATATAAAGAAATATATATATGATCTGGTGTTCTTAAACTTTTTATAGAAGAAAATTGGCAATATTAACATATTTTGTTTTTAGATTAAATTTCTTTAATAAAAATTAAAAATTAAACTATAAAAACATTTACACAAACTAGAGAGTACCTTCTATCAAACTACTATAGCAATATTTATATTTTTTCGAATTTTGCAAAAATTAAGTTTTTCGTAAAATAAGAAAAAATAAGCGATTGACAAAATGAGCCTCAAAATCGACATAGTAGACAGTAATATTATATTTTTTCCTTTTTTTAAACATTTGTATAAAATACTTATAAGTTTATATATCTATATATTAGGAGGACCGGAAAGTAGTGTCGTTTCTACTCATGTCAATATTTTGTAATTTGTCAGCTCATTGTGTACTTCAAAATCGTGCCAAAGACATTTTAAGATTAGAGTGACTTGTTTACTTGTAAATAATTAAATCTTAAATTTTTTTTTGAGGTGAAATGGCCAGCCAAATACCAAAAAAGTACATATCCGACATTGGCCGGTATTTATAGTCGATTCTTATTTTAAGATTGTCTTAAGTAATATCCTAAGACGCTAATACGGCTCTGTGATTGGCTTATGACATCTTAAGACTGTACTTAAGATGGTCTTAAATATAAGAATCGACTATGAATACCGGCCATTGTATGCTTTTTGAGTTTCACAAAGGAAGTAACGCAACAGTTGCTACCAAAAACATTTGCGATGTTTATCCAAGTGTATTAAACGTTCGTAAATGCCACCAACTTTCTAAGTGACAAAAAATTTGAAAAATTTGGATGATATCCATCCATGGATAAAATGCCATCTCCAGATATTTTGCTAAAAAATCAATTGATTTTTATCGATCCGGCATTGAAAATTTGCACACTAGATGGCAAAAGATTAAGGATAACGAGGATAATTACATCATTGATTAAAAATAAAAACTTATTTGTTTGAATTTAATATAAGAAAACGACATTACTTTCCGGTCCCCCTAATATATATTTGTATGAGATTTTCTAAAGCCTTTTACTTCGATGTGAACGTTTTTTATGGATTATATAACTATCATATGCTATTCCGCAAAACACATGTAGTACAATGATGATATACAAAGAATAGATTAGGATAAGAAACTAACTTAATAAATCTCCTTAATAGATTTCCTAATACTAAAATCACATTATGAGAAAAATAACAAAAGAAAAAAATTAAAGAAACCACTGTAGGACAAACATGTGAAATTATTTAACATTATTATTACCAATTATTGTTTAAACTATACAAATTGCAAAAGTAATAATAATAATTTTTTGTATAATAATTTGTATGAAAATATGTAATATCAAAAGTTTAATAGCGCGCGCCTGTTATATTCTAGTATATATAAAAAATGTATTACAATATTTATTTGTACCAAAATACTTATTTGTCTGCTTATTATATTCTTCCTTTTTCTTCTTTATATCGATGCACAGCAACTATTTTTTATAAGCACACAGGAACCTTATATCGGTGCACAGTAGCGAATATCAAAGGCTGGTATAGTCCGATCTTATTTTTAAGATCGTTTTAAGTTCATCTTCAAATGCTCCCTAATTAATAAAATGATTAGTATCTGAAGATAAATTCAAGACAATCTTATATATAAGATCAAACTATGAAGATCGACTAAAGAATAGTAATAAAGAAATTAATTTAGTTTAAAACACGGCCAAATACGGTCAAACCTAGGTGTCAGTGCTCAATAATAATTCTATTTTTATTTAAATTAAACTATAAGGTCATCATCAGTGACAGAGTACGCTCGATACTCGCGTAAACAACAAGCAAATTAATGCAAGATGTTAATAAGCATTTATTTTTCGCAATAAATTCTTTACAGTTTTAAAAATGCTTATTAACATCTTGCATTAATTTGACGATCAAATTCACTTGTGACTTTATCTCTATTCTAGTTTAGAACTACGTTATATGACCGGCAGTGTTCGGCGCGTAGTTTGAATGTACTAGATTATAGTTTAATTTAAATAAAAATAGAACTATTATTGAGCACCGACACCTAGCTTTGACCGTATTTGGCCGTGTTTTAAATTGCTATGATGTTTTCATATATCGGTTGAGAAAGAAATTTGTTATTAATTTAGTTTGTTTAACTATCTATTTTTATAGTTGGCCATTTTTAGATATCATTATTTTTATTAAAAAAAATTTAAATGTCCATTCTTACAGTTGGCGCAATTTTTTTATCAATATTTTTGTAGGGAATATAAATTTTTTGTCTTTTTTTGTACAAGAATAATTTTGTGATTTTGTATTGTCAAATTAAAACAATTTTGTGCAAAAATTCTTTTCTAAAGACCTTCTTTGGATATACTTGGCGCTTTTTTTATACATTTTTTAAAATTTTATTTTACGTTAATTTTTATGCGATTGCTTCTTACAGTTCCATTATTTTATTATATATAATGTTGTCTAGCTTTGATTTTGGTCTTATCATGCATGTCACTTCATTTATAACGTTCATCGTTTTTTTATTTAAAATGTTACTTCTTTTATACTTATGACTTGATTTATTTGTTTTTATTTTTTACCGCTGAAGAAGACTCAGTACAGTCGAAACGTACGATCGTTTTAACTTTTGTATTTTCAAAATATTTAATTTGAAACAAATAAATACAAAGGCTTAAAAATAAACAACCGTAAAACGAAGGAGCATAAAAGTGACATTCATCAGTGACATTAATTAAAATGAATATCGTTATATTCGGAGCGCAATTATTTAGTTCGCATCGATCTTAGTACCTTTCAAATTTTCAAAAATTCACATGATGTCCAATATGTTATAGAATTGTCACGCCTTTTCTTCAGTGGGATGAATTATGTGATTATCTCTAGTACAATAGTACGGAGGCTGTATGTCAATAAATCTTTCTGAAGTCATTTCTCAGTTTGTGGATATCAATGTGTAAAATTCTGTGAAATGACTGCAACGGATCTTTAGACGTTAACATTTATTTTAACAATTTCGTGTGTTGTTTACGCGAGTATCGAGCGTACTCTGTCACTGATGATGACCTAATCGAGGTCGAAACGTTTGAATAATGTATTAATTTTTAAGTGATATAAATATTTGTTAGTAAGAACGTCGTGCTCGATCTTTTATACTCCTTTGTTTTACGGTTATTTAATTTGAATTAAATTGTGAAAACACAGGAAAGATTTTTAGTCAACATCCTTTATTGCTCGTTTTGGCCGTAATCTCAACTTTTATTGCTTGCAAACTTTCAAACTTGCAAGCGTTACATATTAATTCAATTTAATTTTTTTAAAATTAATTCTATTCCGTTGGAGACGTGCGAATGACAGCACAAAGAAGAGAAGAAAGGTAATCAATAGGTTCAATGTTCGAGCTGCACGCTAAGACAACAACATCATCGCGCATGAGCGATCACGAATTAATTCGAAAAATCAATACTTTAATCTCACGTTGCAAATTACGCATCGTATTATGCTCTACTTAATAATAATGCCTATTACAAGTCTACTTTAATATTTAAATAAGAATATATTAAAGATTAATTTGCCTAATTAAATTGACTTTAAGGTCTGGATAACGTTTTGAACAGTAAGACGCTTAAGAATAAATGTAATGCTTCGACGCATTATATTAATAATATATTATAATTTTAAACGAATGAAAAAAGCGGACTTTCGTGTAGAGCATTCAAAAGAATTAATTTGGAGAATTAATTTAATAACTGTCTAAAAGACAGACTTCTTTTCTATAAAATGAAAAGTCTTTTATATTTAAATTAATAAATTTAATATTTCATTCCATTTTATTTCAATCGAGACTTACGAACGACAATGCAAAGGGATAGAAAGAAAATCGATAGATAAGCTCAATGCTCGAGTTGCGAGCCAAAACAATGATATCATCATGATTAGCTTCTATAAAATCAATGTAAAAATCAATACCGCAACGATGCACGTGAATCATTCGTCTCTCTATGCACTACATTATAATATTATACGTTATTAACCCTTATATACACACCCGGAATTACCTACGTGCTACGTTGTAGCACACCCGGGGTATCCATCTAGATTTTCTGAAATATTTATTTTCTAAGAAGAAGCAATTGTTCTTATGGGCTTTTACATGATAATTGTGATATGAAAGAAGAGATAAAAGACCTTTTCTAGATATATAGACTAATTTAGCTACAAAAGATCCCTTGAATAGGATTATTCAGGTAGCCGTGCGGCGAGTTTCAAGATTTAACAAATGGCAGCTGCACCAAAATTTGAAAGCGGACGAAAAATGGGAACTACGTATACAGGGTGGAGCCCAAACAAATAACTTTGTCCACCTTGAATATCACCGCTATTTTTAAAGATATGAAAATATTGTGATTACAAAAGTTGTGCGGCATCAAGAGAACCATAACATATGCTAGTAATAATTTTTCTAGGTGGAGGCACTTCGGAAATTTCAAGGTCACCTCCACTTTTTTAAATGATATGCTGTACTTTTTTAACCTTAGTGTAATAGCGGATGTTTAGACGACTTTAACGATCTATAATAAAAGGTTATTCGTCATTAAAGAAAAAAAACAATGATTTTTACGTCAAAAGTGTTCGAAGTGATGTTTATTTGCATTAATGCAATACTGCAGTCGTTCTAGAAGCACGTATACTTCTTAATAATTTTCATTTTCACATTAACTTGTAACCAAAATCACAAAAGAGCTAAACTACATAAAGTGATCACCTGAAAAATACTGATACTAAATTTAGAATAATTTGTTTTACCTCCAAGGTTTCACAAATCCTTCTAGACTTATAGAATTCATAATAAAAAATGTAAATATTCACATTTTTTTACTGTAACATAGCGATTACAAGGATATTGTATAGGCAGACCACACCGGAAAATATGAAGTAACGAATTATTGGCAGCATGTGCGACAAAGTTCGCAAGTGTTAAGAAGTGTACGTGCTTCTAAAATTGAACGATTGCAGTGTTGCATTAATGCAAATGGACACTTCGAACATTTTTGAAGTAAGGATCATTGTTTTATTTTTTTATTTAATGACAAATGACCTTTTATTATAGATCGTTGAAATCGTCTAAACACCCGCTGTTACACTAAGGTTAAAAAAGCATGCCATTCAAAAAAATGGAAGTGACCTTGAATATACCGAAGTGCCTCCACCTAGAAAAATTATTACTAGCATATGTTATAGTCCTCTTGATACCCTACAACTTTTGTAATCACAATATTCATATCACAATATTTTCATATCTCTAAAAATAGCGGTGATATTCAAGGTGAAAAAAATTATAGCCATTCTGTATATTGTTACCTGAGGAAGAATGTGAGTAACATTGGTTCAGTATATAGCGTACGACTCGAGTAGTACGACTGAAAACACGCATTTGTTTACAACAAGTATAAACTCTTCACAGAGCCGTTATATTCGCATATTTATTTTATTTATATTTATATTTATAAGTTATAATTTTACATAAGGTGTGAAAAGTATTTTTTGTATGTATAACGAAGTGAAGGAAAAATGAAGGAATTGTCGAGAACTGAGTGCGCAAAGTAATTTGAAATAAATATTTTTATTCGAAATTAGGTGTTTATAATTATAGTTTATAAATATAGAACATGTATAATTTTACTTATTTGTGCATTTATTTGGGATTGAATAATTCAGAACGAGATACATATTTGAAACAGTTATTGGATGATTCTGATGACGAGAGTTTAGTTCCTTCAGATAGTGATGACGAAGACTGGTTTCCCGCGCAAGCCGCAGCACTAGCGGTTGATATCTCTGACAGCGAAGAAAGTGGTGATAACGAGACTGGAGAGCAACAGGGACAAGAACGAGTAGAAGCGGGAAATGGCAATAAAATGAATAATCAGAAGGAAAAGAAGAAGATGAAGAAGAGAATGAAGTTGAGAGTGAAGCAGAGAGAAGAATGCGAAGCAAGAGAGGAAATCAATACAACTTTTGTGGCTAAAAATAAGACCATTTGGAGCAAAGTGCCGTTGTCTCAACATCAAGCTGCCGTTAGGAATATTGTTAGACAAAGAGCTGGTGCACACAGAAGCACGAAGAATTGATCGATCAGCGATACTTTTAAGAAGAAGTCAAATGAAATGATTGTTTGTTGTACGAACAAGAAAGCATCAGTATAAACATACAATAACAAACATCCCGAAAACAAGCTGCGTATGGAAAAATGTAACATCGCGCGAAATGTACGCATTTTTCGGTATTTTGATATGTGCAAATAATTCCAATACCAATCACGTAAGTGAAATGTGGAAATCATCGTCATATCCTCTATATCGTGCAACTATGGGAATAAATCGTTTCAATTTTATGTTTTATACGTTTTGATGAATTCAATAGGTGTCAACAACGCTTGCATGAAGATAAAGCTGCTCCTACGCGATCTATGGAATATACTGAATGCAAATTTATATACGATGCACAGGCTATATGATTTAACAATTGAGGAGCAACTTTTTCCTTTTCAAGGTAGAACTAAATTCACTCAATACATCCCATCGAAGCTAGCCAAATATGGAATAAAAGTTTGGTGTGACGCAGAAAACTCTTACCCGCTGAAGGGTTTGATTTATACTGGCAAAACGGGGAATGTACGTGATGTAAACTAGGGCGAAAGAGTTGTGAAAGCTCGCAGTTTTATACAGAGAATCCAGTAGAAACATTTGTATGGATAATTTCTTCACGTCATTGCCGCTCGCTAAGCATTTGCTCTCATGGAATCTAACAATTGTTGGCACCTTGAAGAAAAATAAATCTTATATATATCTAAAGCAATGGCATCCTCCAAAACGAAAGAGGAATTATCGATGATGTTTAGATTTCATGAGAAAGTAATTTTATTTTGTTCTTATGTGCCAAAAAAAAATAAAACTGTGATATTACTTTCCACTATGCACTCAAATATGGCAGTGTCCGATGCGAAGAAAAAACCAGAAATGATTTTATATTATAATAAATATAAAGTTGGAGTAGACACTATGGACCAGATGTTATGTAGCTATATCACTCATCGGCGTACAAATAGATAGCCACTAGCTTTTTTCTACAATATTATCGATATTGCCTGCATTGCCGCATTCCTCATTTATTATGAAAATAATAAAATAATAAAGAAAAAGACCAATCAACGTAGAATATTTTTGAGACAATTAAGTGAAGAGCTCGTCATGCCGATAAATGAAGATCGTTCTCTATCTACAAATAATGAGAAATTATTCTACAAAGTTGACAATTGAGAGTATTCTCAACAAGCAAATTTCTTCTGCTGAGCTTTCTTCTGGATCTCAGCGGTTAGACCACATCAGCAGAAAAGTGGTAACTTGTTCCTGTCATATTTGCTATAAACAAACAATAAAAAAAAACGCAAGAAAATCAGAAAATCGTGTAATTTGTAGCAAACCCGTATGTGATGAACATGCAATAACAAAGACTCAATGTAAAGAATGCGCTGAATGAATGAATAAATAAATAGAATAATATTTTTTTATAATATAATAGTTTTTTAAATAAAATTTATATTTTTATTTCAAAATTATTTGTTCTTATTTATTCTTATTTAACTTCCATCATACAAATGAAAATTGTACGATTAAGTAAGAAATTATACAGAAATCATACAGTTCTATGTATGGGTACCGGGATACCCTGTCCGGGTGTCCCTGTCCAGTTAATTGAATTAACGCATAATTTTCTTTATTTCTAATAAAAAAAAAATCTGGAAGCATATTTTGATAGAAAAATGATCCAAATGCGACGATTCGGGTAGATTTAGAAAAATTTTCACTGGAACATAAACAATTTCCAAGAAATGTGTGCCGGTGGGTATCCAGATACGCGGGTGTGCACATAAGGGTTAAATAATGTAGCTTCTTATTTAAGTCATGAACAACGCAGATCAAACTTTTAATCCAATATTAACAAATTAATAATTCAATAAATTAAGAATTAAAATCATTAATTTAACGCAACATTTTACATGCGCTGCATCAGCCCAATATAGCAATTAGAATTCGCCTAAATCCGTTACACTCACTCGTTAATTCCAATTAATAAACCATTTTTATATATAATGTCAAATAATTTCTATATGCAAAATTTGTTATTTTCTATATGCTACAACCTCTTATAAATTAACGTCCGCCTAAACTGCAAGCATGTATAAGTTATCTTCACAAAACCTTCTTAAAAAATTACCTTTTTAAAAAATAAAAAACGCGACAAGTTTACGCGTTGGTTGGAGGAAATATTGCTGTTCTAACCCAAATGGTAGTAACTTTAATAATAATAGCATAATTAAAAAATAAAACTAAGTAGTACATTTCTACTATTTCAATCCAAGTGTCTCATCATAATATTGCGTTGCTTTATTGAATTTACAAATATCTAATAATGTACTCTAGTAATATGTACGTATATCATTTGTATAAAAGATTTGATATAAAAAAATGGCGCCAAGTTATAATTCCATTATCTCGAAAGTTCTATCAAGTTTTATTCCATTACCTCGACAGTTAATTTATTCTAATCCAAGTGATAGTAGCTCTAATTTCTTTTAAAAAATATTATCTCATAAAATTGCGTTACTTAACTCAATTCAAATAATATTTATCTAACCCGTGGTTATTACTCACACCCCAGATAATATGTATCTAACCCAAGTGATAGTAGCTCTAATTTCTTTTAAAAAATATTATCTCATAAAATTGCGTTACTTAACTCAATTTAAATAATATTGATCTAACCAAGTGTTTTTACTCAACTCAAATAATATGTATATCATTTGTACAAAAGATATGAAATAAAAAAAAGCAAAAACAATATAATAACAAATTCAATACAAAGTCAAAAAGGGCTTATGAGAGCATTGACACGCGTACACAGAGCGTATAAAAGTAATAAATTAATTAGCTGTTCGAGCTATCGTTTCTTCCCGGACGTTTCGGCCTTTATTCAGGCCATCTTCAGCGAGTTACGTGTATACTTCATATTAGTTCACGTAATTGTGACTATTGCAATTGATCTTGGACAGCGTTTGTGATTGCACTGGGTAAGTGGATCTTAAATAATTCACCGATTAATTATCAACGAACTTTTAACACATTTTAATATATAAAACTTACAATTTCATATCAGTATGATATCAAATTATTAACTGATATTATGAAGATCACACCCGTCAATGTGAATCCAACATCAGTGCTCTCATGCAGCTGCCACCCGTTAATAGATATGAACTAATATGAAGTATACACGTAACTCGCTGAAGATGGCCTGAATAAAGGCCGAAACGTCCGGGAAGAAACGATAGCTCGAACAGCTAATTAATTTATTACTTTTATACGCTCTGTTTACTGCGTGTCAATGCTCTCATAAGCCCTTTTTGACTTTGTATTGAATTTGTTATCATATCGAGAGCCAAACGTATTTGTCATTAAAATTTATTATAATTTCGATAACAATMTAATAGATGCCTGTAAAGCCACTTTGCGCTGTTGTCCGAGCGTGGAAAGACAAAATGTAAGATGGAAAGAAATGTCCATAACTCGGACCTCAGTGGGCGGATTGAGGACCACAACCAGTGTTTCGTAAAGGGCTTGAAACCAGCTTTCTCATCCCATGGTGAAAAACTAGGGGTTCCATTTAAAAAAACCATCGTGACCCCTGAATGACCTTCAAAATGACCTTCCAAGGATTTTTCAAGGTCAGTACCATACTTCCCCCTTGTAACCCTAAACTTTTCATACGAAACATTTTTCCYTATCCCTACTAGTTTTCGAGATATTTGACTGGATCACTTCAGATGGTCCACCCTGTATATATATATATTTGAAATATATACATATGTTACTTGGGTTTGGTACAATAGTTTTCTCTTCGAACTGTTAAAAACTACAAGTATTTGAGTTGGAATAAAAACCCATAAATACAAAGATACTATCACTTGGATTTTTACGTTCCACTTAAATTTTATTTTTTAATAGTAATTATGTATTTCTGTCGAGATAATAGGATGAAACTTGGCGCTATTTATTGATTTCAAATCTTTTATACAAATGATATACATATTATTTGGACTAAGTAATATTATAAATAGTAGATTAGATTTTATTTTTTTTAAATTTTTTTTAATTAAAGATAATATCACTTGGGTTTGATACAACGGTTTTTTCTTTGAACTGCGTGTGGAATTTAATAACTCGAGATAATGAAATGAAATTTGGCGCTTTTTTTTATTTCATATCTTTGGTAAAATGATATACATATTATTTGGGTTGAGTAATAACCACGGGTTAAATAAATATTATTTGAATTGAGTTAAGTAACGCAATTTTATGAGATAATATTTTTTAAAAGAAATTAGAGCTACTATCACTTGGATCAGAATAAATTAACTGTCGAGGTAATGGAATGAAACTTGGTAGAACTTTCGAGATAATGGAATTATAATGGCGCTATTTTATCAAATCTTTTATACAAATGATATACGTACATATTATTAGGATACATTATTAGATATTTGTAAATTCAGTAAAGCAACGCAATATTGTGATGAGACACGTGGGTTGAAATAGTAGAAATGTATTACTTAGTTTTATTTTTTAATTATGTTATTATTATTAAAGCTACTACTATTTGAGTTAGAACAGCAATATTTATTCCAACCAATGCGTAAACTTGTCACGTTTTTTACTTTTTTTTTAAAAAGGTAAAGATAATATATTTATATTAAGATATTTTAAAAAGGTAAGGTTTTTAAGAAGGTTTTGTGAAGATATCATGTATTTTGTAGTGTTCAGATGTTATAATATATGTATATGTATTTGGGTTTGGTACAATAGTTTTCTCTTCAAACTGCAAGTGGAATTTAATTGTCGAGATAATGGGGATGAAACTTTTATAAATACTCCGATATTGTAAACATAATTTAAAAGTAAGTTTAAAGAATAATCACGACCGTTATATTGAATACATCAAACAATTAAGAGACAGGCCAAATTTGGTCACCGCTAGATCTTAGTGCTCAATTATATTTAAATATGTATTAAACATCATTTCAGTCATTTAAACTGCGCGCTCGGTGATCGGTAAAGACGTCTACTCCGGAAAGTCAGAAGGTCTCAGGTTCAAACCTTGGCTGAGATAATATTTTTCGCAATAAGTTATTTACAATTTTTTAAGATGCTAACATTGTTAACATCAATTTAAGAAGTAATTAATTTATTAAAAGATTATTGAATTATTATTTCGATTTATGATTGCGTTATATATCCGAAAATAAAAGCGTGCCGTTTAAATGACGGAAATGATGTTTAATACATATTTAAATATGTATAATTGAGCACTAAGATCTAGCCGTAATCGAATTTGGTCTGTCTCTTAATTGTTTGTGATAAATTTAAAAATTTCGAATTTTGTATCGCAATTTTGTACCTCCGCTCAGAGGACGTAGAGGAAAGATAGAAACACTTGTATTATACAATTCGAACTCAATACGCCTATTCAGAACTTGATCGATTCAGTCATTGAGATTCAATAATCACAGGTGATCGCAACTCGCGGGCTCACGTGTAGATATACGTTTCGTTTTCGCGGAATATATAGACTATAAATACATATGATATAAATAGTAAATGGAACGTATTAGAAGTAAAGAAATAATTTCGTCCTGTCTATAACTGTTAATTAACAAATTCAATAGAAGCAACTGGTCTATATCAGATTGGTCTATTGTCCGACTGTAAAATATTGAGTTATTATAAACAACTAGAGTAAAGTGACCATCTTGCTCGGTTCATAACTGTTCATTAACAAATTTAACAGAAGCAGCTTCTCGATATCATCGATTGTTAAATATTGAGTTATAAGCAATTGGAGTAAAATAGCTGTCTTGCCTGGCTCATAACTGTTAATTCAACTAAAGCAGTTAGTCGATAACTTTATTTATTGTTAAAAATCAAGCTACAAACAATTGGAATGTATTAGAAGTAAAGTGACCGTTTGCTCTATAACTGTTGATTAACAAATTTAGTAGAAACAGCTAGTTCATATGATCCGATTGTTAAACATTGTGTTATAAATAATTCGTGTAAAGTGATTATCTTACACGGTTCATAACTGTTAATTAACAAATTCAATAGAAGCAGTTAGTCGATACCGTCATCCGATTATTAAATATTGACTTATATATAAGCAATTGGAGTAAAATGGAGTAAAATGATCGTCTTACCTGATTTATAATTATTAATTAACAAATTTAGCTAAAGCAACTAGTCAATATCGTTATTCGATTGTTAAATATCGAGCTATAAACAATTGAAATGTGTTAAAAATAAAATGACCGTTTTGCTTGGTCAATAACTATTAATGAACAAATTCGGCTAAAGCAACAAGTCTATATCGTTTGAGTTAAATATCGAGTCATACACAATTAAAGCGTGTTAGAAGTAAATAAATCGTCTTGCTTGGTTCATAATTGTTAATTAACAAATTCAGTTAAAACAGCTAGTCAATATCGTTATTCGATTCTTAAATATCATAAACAATTGGAACGTGTTAAAATAAAGAGACAATCTTGTCTCTTCGGTATATAACTGTATGTAAATTAACAAATCAATAAAAACAGCTAGTCGATATCATTATCGGATTATTAAATATTGAATTATAAATAATTGAAGAGTGTTAGAAATAAAGAGACAGTCTTATCTGGTTTATTACTGTTAATTAACAAATTCAGAGAAAACAGTTAATCGACATTGTCGTCCGATTATTAAATATTGAGTACGTACAAGTGGAATAGGAAGGAAGTATTGAAAAATATTAAATTCATTCTTCGTTGATGTTAGATGATTGACTACTATCTTGATTCATAACTGTCAATTAACAAATTCAACTAAAGCAGCTAGTCGACAGTTATTCAGTTATTATTAAATATCGAGCTATAAACCATTGGAATATGTTAGAAAAGTAAAAATTAGAAATGAAGTGACCGTCTTACTCAGTTCGTAATTGTTAATTAATAAATTCAGAGAAAATAGCTAATTAACAAATTTAGAGAAAGCAGCTAGTTAATATTATCATTCGATTGTTAAATATCGAGTTATAAACAATTTGACCGTGTTAGAAGTAATAATAAATGAACCGTCTTGCCTAGTTTATAACTGTTAATTAACAAATTCAGCTAAGCCAGCTAGTTAATATCGTTATCCGATTATTAGATATCATCATAAACAATTGGAGTATGTTAAAATATAGAGATAGTCTCATTTGGTCTATTATTGTTAATAACAAACAGAGAAAGCAATTAAAAATGCTATATTGTTGTCCAAATATTAATTATTGAATTATGTACAAGTGGAATACATAGGAAGTATAAAGGACAATCGGACGCACGGAAAGGAGCATTGGCTGTATTCCGATATTCACTGCCGGTACTGAAAATCTATAGTGTATACATAACGTGCACTATAGATTTTCAGTACTGGCAGTGAATATCAGAACGCATCCTATATCGCTCGCTCTCTTGCTTGCTTTCTCGCTCACTCTCGGCTCTCCCGTTCTCTCGCTCGCTCACTCTCGATCTCGATACATCCATGCGTTTGCCAGGCTTGATTACTAGCGCCTCTTGCGTCAGAAGTTGCAATTGTACAACACAAGATGATATATATATATATATATATATATATATGGTCGACGATGCCAACAATAAGGACGACGTTTCTTAAAAGAAAATTTCCAGATTCGAACTTTGCGTCGCAATATCTCCGCTCATAGGGTACGTAGAGAAAAAATGAAAATATTTTTATAATATAATTCGAACCCAAGCTATCGATTCAGATGCGCCTATTCAGAACTTCATCGGTTCAGTCGTTATTGAGATTCGGTAATCACGGATGCTCGCAACTCGCCGGTTCGCATAAAGATACACGGTCCGGTCTCGCGACACTATACATATATAGTATAGTAAACTCGTCGCGAGACACTACCGTGTCTCTTGATTACTAAAAATCATTTATTCTTTTCTGCTCGATATATTATTAAACTTCAGTAATATTGCGTCTTAAAAATTATGATACGTGATATTCTGTGCTGGCACTGTGTAGTTGAAATTCTAGCGACGCACCGGCGGACAGTGTCTCGGCAGTTAAATAAACAGTCATGAGACGTTTCAGAGATAAACGCACGTGCAGATGATCTCATCGCTGAGCTTGCAACAACAAGTCTGAAAATCAATACTTTCAACGTCACTGAGTCATTTACGCGGCACCATTGAATAAACAGAGAACAATCGAGAACTTTCGAATCGCTATACCAATTCTTTATTATACATCCGCCACACAAAGATCGTTAATTATGTTTAGATTGTTAATTAATATTAACATTGATATAATTATCCTGCAACTAATAATTTATTCTCTTGCCCATTCTATAAAATACGAATCACAAACTTTAATTTTATGAATATATTTGTTGAAATTATTAATCCAACTGAAATGACTAAAAAGTAATCACACAAATTGACTCTTCTTATTAAAAGAGATTAAATAAATGATATTTTCATTCTTCTCTTAACCCATTTGCATCATGACCCTACTTAAGGTGCCGTGTTCAGGCATCAGCGACGTTCAACTGACGACCGGCCYGTATCACCGCGCGTRGTCGGTCGTATGTGCAGTACATGACACCAAAATTGTTCATGGAGTTTATTTAACATATACTTCTTAAAACAATTGATACACAGTGTTACATCGCAAATATCGTACTTTTTTTTTTCGGCTCGCGGAATATTCCGCGCTCGGTGATAGCAGACAGTCGCGGCTCGCGGAATATTCCGCGCTTGGATGCAAATGGGTTAACTGCAGCAAACATTTTAATTATTATAATCATTTTATTTGAAAAATTTCTTAACTAATCAATATGTAACGATTGTTAAGAAAAGAATACGACAAACGATAAGGGCTTAACTAATTGTATTAAATAATTATTCAATTAATAATCTCAAGTGTATACTATATATATATATATATATATATATATATATATATAGTAAAACTAACATACTATGTAAGCCGCACTACTTGTCGTCCCCACTATGGTGACCTGAGCCCATGACTCAATCCCCACTTATAGTATAACGCTATCCCGAATGCTATCCCTACTACTATGAATCTAGAGCGTATAGCGTAGTCCCTACTCACTGTATTTCGAATGGCCGCTCGAGTCGTTGTAACCGCTTGTCCTACTACGATGAAATATCTTTATAACGGTGTGGCCGGAGATCCGCGGCGTCAGATTGGAAGTTTTTAAAGTTTTTTCAATTAAATTGGCGATCCTTTACGCCAGTGTCAGATTTCTGAGTTGAATTAAATTGGCGGTCCGCTACGCCAGCTATAGCGACTAATTCCGCTATATTTTATACTTGAGTCGGTGTTGACCGAGAATCAGGCTTGCTGCTTATTTCAGATCTGCTGCTCTCAGGTGCCATAGGCCAAGGCTCTATCACGTTAACGCATTTGTAAGTAGGTTTCACATTTTTACAATTCTTACTACTTTGCTAATTAATTACTACTTTGTCATCACATAATATACTTTTGAAGCTTCTTATATTCACTTGTGAAACTATCAACTCGTCTATTAACATTCACATTCTTTTTATTCTTTTAAATTCATTTTACTAAATCAATTCAACCTTTATATATTTAAATAATCAAATATACACTCACAAATATTATTTAAAATCTATATTATATGAATCCTATTTTCTTATTAATCCATGTCCATTTTAATTTTGAACTTAATTCCATTCATTTACAATTGCCAATTTACTTTTACATTACTGAACTTCAATCTCTTACTATTTGATCACTGTAATTCTAAATTCAACTTTATTGCACACCGAATTAATTTTATTTTGCATTGATATTTCATTGTTGTAATACTTTGCCATCTTGAATTATAATACATCTCCGATATCTTACTATTATCCTCTTATTACCTTATTGCACTCTAATATAACAAGACCAATTTTTATATTGATGCGCTCTTAATGTAATACCATTTTAATACTGCGTTTATATTACTGTAATAATTATCCATTTGTCCATTTTCACTAATATTCGATGATATTATCTGGAATAAACCAATTCGTTGAATCAAGATTATCGTTTAATTTGATCGACAGGTATTTGATCTTTAAGGATTCTGGACATATTAAACGTTGAAATTATGTATCCTAAAGTGTATCCTAAAGTGAGTATTATATTATAAATAAATATTCGCTTGTGGCACGACGCATATTTTCTTCCGTATTCGTTGACTATTAATTAATCAATATCTACTCATTTTATTGTATTATTTAACAATGATTAATTCACACTTGCTTGACTAAATCATATTCTGAAATTAAATTCACTAATCTGCTTAACGGAGTGACTCTACGCTCTACCAAG
Source organism: Cephalotes varians (assembly GCA_037157785.1). Taxonomy (NCBI): domain Eukaryota; kingdom Metazoa; phylum Arthropoda; class Insecta; order Hymenoptera; family Formicidae; genus Cephalotes; species Cephalotes varians. Next base: position 315,499 of record JANQDE010000142.1, read on the forward strand.
CTAATAATTTATAATTCAAATTAATCTGCTTAACTGAGCGGCTCTACGCTCTACTAAGCTATTCTTTTTTCTGCACTTAGCATTTCCCACAACCTTCAGCTTTTAATTGACAGCTTAACTGAGCGACCCTGCGCTCTACCAAGCTTTTGATTATTTTTGTATTTGCTTAACTGACGTCTCTACGTTCAGTCAAGTTTTTCCTTTATTGTGTCCTTATTTTCTTGATAGGCTTAAACGCGATCCACGCTTAATCCATGCTCAATCAAGCCGTCCCTTTTCAATTGTCACCTTAATAGGACATTTGTAACTCTTTAATATACAGGATCAATTCTTTATAAAATTACCAAATTTTAACTAATTATCAATTGGGGTCACTGCTTCCGCTTAACTGAGCTATATTACTGCTCAATCAAGCGTTCATATTGTAATAGTAGATTTCTTTAATAGATGATAAAGAAAAACCGTCATCGCGCTGGACGAAAAAAGCGTGAACGGATCTTGCGTGCTCAGCAACGTGCTGCTCTCGAGTTAGAAGCCTCGAATATAAGCCTCAATAATTTGAACAGACCGACCGTTCTAGTTCTTCTTCAAGAGAAAGAACCGCTGGAGCCTAAGAACCTAACACCCGAGCCTGAGGTTCCCATTATAGATCTTACTGAGGAAGATTCTCCTTTTTTTGTAGAGAAGAATAATATTGAATTACTTGAGACAAACAACAAGTGAAATAGAAATTTTAGACAACGCAGATTCAGCGTCCTCCAACTTTAATAAAGAAAATTCCCCAAATCTTAAATCTAACCTTAGATCCTGGTAGTGAATTTAATTTAAGCAGATTTTTCGTTAATTTTGACGAATACGCCCGATCCGTATTTAATATCATCTCTGCCGAATAATCTCTACTATATTAATCCTCGAATTACAACATGATGTAATTTTGATTAAAATCTTAATAAATAACAAACAAGTAAAAGAGTTACATAAATTCTTATATATATCGTCTTTTAATTTATTCATGTACTATTTTTAAGCAAGACGCGTAACTTACATTTTTGCGAGCAGAATATTATAATCAAAATATATAAACTTCTCATACTACTACTTTATACAAAAGTCAATTTGATAAGTTATGAGATGCTAAAGAAGATGCTAAAGTCATTCTGTTTTATCGGCTAAACTCATTAATTTTTGTCGTTTTTGTGTGTATTTTGTGTGTATTGCTTTTTTAGATTTGGAAATCCTTTTCCAGAATTAAAGTAGGCATTAATATCAGTTTGCAGACTGAACTTTATGCCGAGAACGAAGGAAATTTTTTATTTCACATTAATTTTATCATTTTTTAGTCCAATATGGCGTTGGAGCTATCAAGTCATAACAATATTTGATTGATATAAAAATTTTGCAATTTATACTCACGAAATTAGTATCTGGAGACATGAACAATGTCGAGTTATTAGAATTAAACACCAAATTAAGTACGAAAACGTTTGATGAAAATTCATGCATCCGTGCGACTGAGAAGTTGATAGGTAGAGCGTTTCAAAGCATTACATTAGTTCTCGAGTATTGTGATGGATAACACTGCAATTGGATAAGACAGATTGGATAATTGGATCACTGGGTCACTGATTTGACTTATCGGCTCCATTTAAATTACATTAGATCAATAATTCAGATTGTTCAGATGCGTAATATAAGACTATAAAGTAATAGACTAAACTAATCACAGAATCCAACAAGCCCTTACAACCCAGCAAACGAAAATAAATTGGAAAAAATTAAAAAATATTCATTTCAGCGTTGCTGAATCTCAATTCTTGATTTTTTAATTCGTTATCATTGTTCATGTCTCCAGATACTAATTTCGTGAGTATAAATTGCAAAATTTTTATATCAATCAAATATTGTTATGACTTGATAGCTCCAACGCCATATTGGACTAAAAAATGATAAAATTAATGTGAAATAAAAAATTTCCTTCGTTCTCGGCATAAAGTTCAGTCTGCAAACTGATATTAATGCCTACTTTAATTCTGGAAAAGGATTTCCAAATAAGTATCAATGCATACATATGGCCATTGGCCATTTGCAATAAGTATCAATGCATACATATGGCCATTGGCCATTTGCTTTTTGAATCTGACGCAATGCTCGCGATGATGAAACAGCCAGCTATCCATTTGAATACGTCATGGAAAATTCAAGTGCGAATGTTTCAATTCACAGGAATAATAGTTTAGACATCAATGCGTCTGTATTGGAAAATGCAAATAATCTTATTCGTAACTGAATCTGAACTAATTCTGATTACCAAAATTTCATACCAATTAGTATAGATTTATATAATTATATATGAAACATTTTTTCCCGGGAATTTATTTCAGAATATAAATAAAAGTATTGTTTTGTATATATTGTAATTGAAAGTTTAAAATTGGTTGAACAATTAATTACTTTTATCTGTAAACGTAAAGGACTCTCGTCTGTGCCATATATATGTCCTGCATTCCGATATTCTGTAAGTACTGAAAATCTATAGTTTATGTTGCGTATACTATAGATTTTCAGTACTAGCAGTGTATATCGGAATACTATATTTCTATCACGAGCCAGTGCGATCTCGAGGCAACCCGTGCACTGCAGCGATTTTTCCCCCTCTACGCACACAGAATCGCGATCGGTCTATGTGACGAGTGACGACTCGTCGAAGAGTTAAGTCAGTGGCACACGGAGCGTGTTTTCCTGCTGGATTGCGTGCTTGCTGCCGTGCGAGCATCTGTGCTAGCAGTGCTGTTAGCTGTGTTGTTGGTTTGGCGTCATACGGTGTGAGCTTTTTTTGTGCTGGTTGAAAATCATAATTAACCACGTACATTCAATTTTATTTGAACAAAGACTGTCCACAAAATCCACTTTAATGTCATTGAAATTATTATATATAACGTAATATTTATCTATGATTCCTTTTCACTCGACGATACTTTTAAAACAAATAGGAAACTTTAGTCACGTGATCTGAGGCAAAGTTCTGATTGGCTCTGACAATAAGCTAGCACAGGACCACGCAAGAAAAATAGCACATATTCTATCACGAAAATTCAGCCGAGAATCTAGCAGCACTACCAGCAGATAAGCCATTTCCAGCAAGATAGCCAGCAAGGTAGCCAGCATAGAAGCACGCAAGCAATCCAGCAGGAAAACACGCTCCGTGTGCCGCTGGCTTTATTCGTCGCATTTCGCGTATCATGTGCTTTTGTAGTTCCTATGAAAGGTGTTCTTTATTATCCAATACTGGCTTTTCTGTGCATAGTTTATCGTTTTTTTATTACGAAGTGTGTTATTAAAAACTGATCAAAAATAATGTTTGTCTATGTGAAATTTGCAGAACTTGATTCAAGTTCGTGTAAAAGAATCGTTCCTGTTGAAATATAAAAAAGTTTGACATGAAAAAGATTCAACGCGATAAGGATAATTATCCAGAATACACTCCTCACTTCCAATTTTAATGAAATTAGGCTCATTCGACGCGTTTTTACACGAAACGAAAGAATCTGGCAGAAAAAATGTCGCTCTGCCTCGTGAAACAAGATATTAAAGTTAACGACTATTGAGGTTACGAAACCTGTCATATCGACGTAATGCAGTGACATGAACATGCGCTGCGGACACGTGCGCATGCTCTAAGACATAGGCGCATGCGTGAAAACGTTACGGTCAAAATTGCGCGAAATATAAAATAGGTATAAATTGCATTTTACTTGAAATCTCGCTTCACGTGGAAAGTCGTAAACCCATGTGGAATCTCACTTTGCGTTATAAAATGTATGCATGGAAGCAGTATGTTCCGCCCCCCCTGCGGAGGGCTCCACTTTCAAGAGATATAACCTAACCTAACCCACATCATTCGAATAGTGTGGGTAACATACTGCCTCCACGCATATATTTTATAACGTAAAGCGAGATTCCACATGAGTTTACAACTTTTCACGTGAAGCGAGAAGGACGACTACGCCGCTCCGAACAAAAAAAAAATAACATATCCTACTTGCTTGGGACCTAACTGCCTAGAAGTTGCAGCTTAGACAGTGTATAATTACTATTAAAATACATAAAATTTTATTTTTATGTTTAGGCTGCAACTTTTAGGCAGTTAGGTTCCAAGCAGGTAGGATATGTTATTTTTTCTTATTTGAAGCGGCGTAGCCGCCTCGAACTATAATAAATAAATACTACTGTCTATAATAATTTTTAATAAAATTTATTATAAATATAAATACGATATATAAAATATAAAATATATTTAATATTATATTTTAATTGCAAATATATGTATTAGACAAACAAAAAACATATTTTTAAACAGTACTAGTGCTTGGCTTTGGATCATCAGAAGTTGAAACGGTACTGGTTGCAAGCTGATCCTTATAGCTAGATATCGGAGGATATATCTCAGCAATAATATCAAAGAAAATTTCTATTCGTTCTATTCGAGTATAAGCGCATTTGAAAAGAAATTCAGCTAAATATCCATCAAAATGTTCAGATTTTGTTCCGAATCTTGGAATACTTCTTCGAATTTCTCTCCAAACACATTCAATATGTTGAGTATGTACCCCTATAAATATAAAAAATATATTAAAAACATAAAATATATAAAGACGTTAATAATATAAAAATTTAGTGATACATATATGATAATTGTACAAATAGTCAATTATAATATATATTAACAATTTTATAAATTTTTCTTACCTGTTTCAGGATCAACAAAATTGTAAGAATGGTTGACTTTCAGATGTTGGAAGCTTTCATTGTTCAAACAATCATAAGACTTCCAACAATCTGAGATGATTGTTGTACCTGGCAGTATCCACTCCTTGATATACGCTAAGAGCGTTTCTTCCGTTCGATTTTCTATAGGAACAATAAAAATCTTCTTTGATTCTTGCTCGTATCCTCCGAAAATCCATTGATCTTTTATGAGTCGACCACGATTATACTTTCGTCATCCAATTTTTGCTTTGTCTATTTTTACCACTCGTCCTAGGCCACCAAGCTTTTTCACTATTCTTATTGACCCAGAATATATAGATTTATAAGAAGAAATATTAATGAACATTGTTTAATATATATACATGACTATATATTTTTAATGAATACCTCCTCCTTGCCAGCAAGTAAAAACAATTAAAAAGGTGGACTGACTATATCTGGCATACAATTCTTTATTTTACAAGCACAACGTTTCGACCAGACTCTTTCTGGTCCTTCTCAAGTACATCTAGATCCTAAATTACATACCATAAAAATTATAACGTCAAAGTCATCATTCACAAACATTCAGTAAATTAAAAAGAAAAAAGGAAACAAG
>JANQDE010001410.1:1956-16862 GCA_037157785.1 Cephalotes varians
CCGGTCGATAACTCATGGCCTGGCCGAGCAGCACTTCACTTCTTACGAAGAAGCCAAAAATTTGGTCGATTCTTGGATCGCTACAAAAGACCAGGAATTTTTTCAACGCGGAATCCGTATGCTGCCTGAAAGATGGGGAAAAATCGTAGCTAACGATGGACAATACTTTGAATAAAATATATTTTACCAATTTCTCAAAATAAAGCTTCAAAGTTACAAAAAAATCCCTCAAAACTTACTTATACCCCCAATATATTGCTCGTAATAACTATCATTATCATCTTTGATCTTTAACATTGCCTCATTATTTTTTACGATAGTTTCTACATTATTTTCTGTTTCTACCATTTGATTCTTTGAACTCAATTTGTGATTATTATTCAAAACAGATTCACTATCATTTTCTGCCTCTTGTATTTCAAATTGCGAATTATTTAATTTCTCTAAACATAATTCCCTGACGAAAATAAGAAGTTTCATAAATATTTATGGAACGCTTACGTGAGCGTTTGAGAAAGTTTATTGAGTGTTTAGAGAGGTCAATAGAGAGTTCGTCGAGAGGAAATTAAAACACTAAAGCGTTCGAAAGGCGTTTGTGTACAAAAAGCGTTTGCTAAATGTTTGAAGTCTTGTAACAAACTCTCTGTACGAAGATGCATTAGCGTTTACTGAATGTATTTTGAAAGACGTTGTCTCAGCATTGCAAACTTTTTTCRAAACGTTATATACAGCGTTTGATAAGCGTTTGTCGAGAAGAAATTGAAACACTAAAGCATTTAAAACTCAACGGCGTTAGATAAGCGTTCTAACAAAGTTTGCGAGCGTAATAAACTCTCAAAAAACGTTTATGAAACGGTTGTCAACGCTTTATAAGATTTTTATTTTCGCCAGGGTTCATCGTGAGTACCTGGCAGTACAATAAGATTGTAGAAAGTATTGTTATATTTTAACCATTTTAAGGCATCAAATACTTTTTTAACATCTACCATTTCTTCCCAAATAATTTTGGATTTTGTCGGAATACCTCTAACTAAAATATACATTTCATGATTCATATTTGTTGGATCAGTATTTTTATATAATTTGTTCAATGTTTCTTGTAAAAGAAGTGGTAAGTGAAATGTTCTACCTTTTACTTTTTGTATCATTTGCCTTTGAGGTAATTTTTTGTTAATAACAGTTCCCATTTTAACAACAGTTTGAAATGCCTTAGCTCTTTGTATAAGAATTTTTTCGAATGTGTTAAGAGAAGCTATGACATCGGGTACATCATGGGCAAAGAGATTATTTAAAATACAATACTCAGGCAAATCTCCATTACGGAATTTTCGTTTATATATATAATCACATATGTATTCGGCATTAATATTACGTTCTTTAACATACGCCATTAAATCTTTCCAAAATGGAGATTTATCCATTTCTATTTTAAACTTATTAATTTTAGATACATTTCTTTTATAACACAGTCTCTCGCATGATATACAAACATGTCGAGGTGTATCTATAGAGCGTTTAGTTAAAGCTTTAAATGAGTTGCTATATTTAGAAATGAATATCTTCATCACTCAAAATAGTACAAGTCTGATGATGTTTGTACATATTTGCTTTTTCCTCTGCCGCAATTATAATTTTATTTAATGTATCTAAATCAGCAGTAGTTAAAGACTTCTCCAGCTGTAATATCTTCCGATAAAAACTTGTCATTTTACAAACAAAACATTTAATATATCTTATCTTTGGAAAATGAGGCGATAATAATTGAAAGGGAAAGACATTGCTTTACAAAGAGTCGTATTGATGTAACAACTATGTATATGACCTAACTTAATATTCGAATTTTCTTTTATTATACATGTATGAATCTTTTGTAACAATTCTGGTATTTTCTTAAAAGTAAACTTATCGCTTGAAGAAATTTTTTATAACGATCAACTAAAATGGGATCATCAACTTTACATAAGGCATTACAGATCCATGATTTTTTTGCTCGTGCTTCCACCAAAGGTAATACATTTGTAATTTGACCTTTCACGTTCATTATCAAAAGTTGTGATGAAGTAACGTTACAATGTAAAATCGATAAAATAATTTTCGGACGAAAATGTATGTCTTGATTTACCACAAAATGCACGTAATTTTTCATCAATTGTAGAGCATTTAGTAGCAAGACTGAGGCACACTTGTGATTTCTTTTTAAGTACAGCTAATATTTTATACATATTGCGGATATGACTGTCTCGAATATGCATACAACAACGTACGATTCTTTCAGCTTCTAATTGTTTTTTAACGTGATTTTTAATATCAAGTTTGTTAAAAATATGTTTAATTGCGACAGAATTATGAAATTTAATATAATTTTGTGACCAAACTTTTTTATATTTTCGAATAATATTTTTGACAATATTGCGATTTTTCTTAACAAGATCGGATTTTAACTTCTTTTTCTCATAATATCGCTTATTATACAACCATTTACGATCACAGGTCACTTTTTTTGTCTGTCTCGTTCGTGCTGAAAATTTTTCAAGTAACGTACTCGCTTTTTTTGCGCGATTATTTTCTATGTCGTTTTCATATTGATGACGTTTCTTAACACGATTATTTTCTAAATCCCGTTCGTATCGACGACGTTTTTTAGCACGATTATTTTCTAAATCCTGTCTGTATCGGCAACGCTTTTTAGCATGATTATCTAAATTTTCTTGATACAGATAATTAAAAAATTTATTATTGTCATTATTTTGATCAATTTGAATATTATTAACTATCTTCGTAATTTCTTTTGAAGCGCTTTGTGTTAACTATACACAATCTTTTGATTCTTTTGTAGTATTATAAATATCGCGACGTTGTTTTAATTGATTTGATTTCTGTTGTTCTGTCTCATGTTGACGCTTCGTACGTTTACGAATCGCTTCAGYTTCTCTTACTTTTAATACTACTAATGGAAGTACTTTTTGAACAACATATTGCGGATTTTGAGGAAAATGCTCAATTATATTTGTTTCAAGCATTTGTATCAAATGGGAACGCATTAACTTATGTTCATACTTTACTTTGTCAGATTTAATATTAAATAATAATGAAGTCGTAAAAGCTATAGCAAAAACTCCACAATCATTATAGTTCGGTTGATGTTGCACAGTAGGAAATTTTACAGGATTTTTCTCAAACTTATACGATGGAAATAATCTTTTTAAGAATTGCTCATAATGTTTGTGCAACGTTTTATTATTTAAAGAATCATATATAAATATATTCTTTCTATCATRGTAGCAACAAACCCAATGTCTATCTAATACACCTAACATACTATGCAATATTTGTATATGTTTTTTATCCGGTAATATAGATTGTATCGTATGAGAGCATTGTACTCGCCATGTTTCAACAGGTCTATAATCCGAACAACTTGCTAAAAGTCGTTGAAAATGATCCATATGAACATCTGTAAGCCAATCACCTCGAACAATTACATCTCTGTCGGCAGGCATTAAAATAAAATCTTTCTTTATAGACATTTTTTTTTTAATTTTTATAAAGACGCACAAGAGTCTTTATAAAAATGTATCAGCGCACAGCAATCGATATTTAAAGGCACACAGCAGTCTTGTATTAGCGCACAGCAACCGAAATCTAAAGGCGCACAGCAACCGAAATCTAAAGGCGCACAGTAGCCTTGTATCAGCGCACAACAACCGAAATCTAAAGGCGCACAGTAGCCTTGTATCAGCGCACAGCAACCGATATTATAGTCTTGTATCAGCGCACAGCTGCCAAAAAAAAATTTTTTTTAATTGTAAAACAGAAAGAGAAAGAGAGAAAGAGAAAGAAAGTAAAAAAATTTTTTAAATTGTAAAACAGAAAGAAAAAGAGAGAGAAAGAGAGAGAGAGAGAGAGAGAGAAAAAGAAAAGATGAGGGAGAGAAGTAGATAAAAAGGTAGAGAAAGAGAGAGAGAGAAAAAAACAAATAAATTTTTACCTGTTACAATAAGTCACAATAAGATCTATAAAACAGAATTATTTTAATCGTATTGAAAATCGTACTAAAAATCAAAGAATTTATCAGAATAATGCACATAGTGTGAAGCAATAACTATATCTATATAGATATTATCATCTTCAATATCTTTAAAATTATGAATAAGAGAAATTTATCTAACACAAATTGTTACATTATACAAGAGCTTGTATAATGAACAACGATATTTTTCTAATAATTCTTCAAAAATTTCATCAAAGATTATCACAATGGATACTTCTATTTTTTTCAATAGAATTAATTTTGTTATTTTTTTACTTAAGGCTCCTGACTTCTCAGTTAAGAACTGCGTTGACGGTGGCRACACAATATCAGCGATAAAAATAAAAACCTTATAAGATCAGAGATTTCAAACTCGGACACGCTCGAAATTTTTTCCTTCCTTTTACGTACACAGAGACGCTCTATCTGTCCGTGTGACGACGCATACTTAATTAAGTTCAGAGCATCTCTGTGTGCGTGAGTGGAAGAGGAAAATCACTGATGCCCGGAATAAAAAATATATCACTGATTACAAAGCCTCATCATAATAAAGGGCTGAATTAATATTTAATTGTGAAAATGTGACTTGACTCATATTTGTCAAAGTCTTAAAAATGGATCAAAGATAAAGTTATCTTTGAATTTTATAYGTAAAAGTATATTTTTCACTGTTTTCAACAGCTGTCGTATGTTTTCTTGCTTGAATAGCCCTCACTTCACGTATCTTCTACGATTATTTATTGACTGTCAGAGAGACAAAGGATAGCTTAGATCCATTTTTATTTTCTAAAAACGATCTCAGTTCCTTTTATCCAAATTCTGTTTATTTACAACACGCAAAAAACTTTAACGTGTCATTTCTCGCTTATAACGTCACGATTTCAATATGACCGCGGTGACTATTCAGAAGCTTATAATTTAATTTCTATATATTAAAATACAGATAAGTTATTAACTAATATGCTATTTTTATTATAATGAAAGCGAATAATAAGATGAATCAATTAGTGTTTAAAAAAACAGTTCTTTGAAAGAAAATATAATTATATTTAAAAACAACTACAGTCACACGAAATAAAATTATCCGAACAGTGCATCATTATATATTCATTATCGATGATTTTTTTTAAATTGTCCAATTAATAAAAACATGCTTCTACGCACGCATTATGATACTAATGATAGGTTCACAATTACTTATTCAAATTAATTATGAAATTGTCAGTGCCGTAATGCATGCGTAAAACCATAATTTTTAATATCCGAAAGTTTGAAAAAATTAATATGGACGTTTTCCAACAAAAACACAGTGTAACAGTGAATTTCATCCTTATCATTGTTCAAACAACAAGGGTAAAATGATTCACTATGTTACACTGTGTCTTTGCTGAAAAACTATATTAGCCTATCCTATAATAGCTGGACAATTCGTGATTGTACTTTCTTTGTACCAATTGCTTTATTTCATTATATGCATAAAAATAACAATATGTTATTCCCATAAATTATTGATTTTTTACTTTATTTCAATATGCAGATAAAAAATTTTGGCTCCCAGAACGGCAAATAAAAACGACAAGTTTTTGTAATTTTTGAGTTGTTGAATTTGATTCTAATCTTTAAAATTTTTTAGTTTGTCGAAAAAGTATTAAATCATTATATGAAACTATTAAAGTTTATGAAAATAGTATGTTAATGAAAGTGTAAAACTATAGGAAAATAATATTAAAAATATTAAGAGAAAATCAATATGTGAATATGTGTGAACGACATTAATAAGTGGAGAAGATTTTATTCGATCAAAGCAAACTTAGTACTTAAAAAAAATGTTTTTTACGTCTTACAATTTCTAATAACCAAATATTACCATAATAAAATATTTTTAATCAACGAAAATCTATTTATTATTATATCAATTTCCATTAAAAATAGTTTCAATTAATGTCTCTATTTTTAGATATTAATAATTTTTTAACATTTTTTATTAGCAAAATATACTAACTATTAAAATATAAATATACAAATATACTAACTATTAGAGATGAAATCATGTTTTACTAGCAGACAAACACGAATTAATACGTTCGTAACGCTCAACAATAATAATTTACAGTACTACTGTTTAATAGCTTCACATGTTAATTCAACATATTCCCAAAAATTAAAATTTTTTAGAGATTATAATGATAGCAACCGGGAGCTAAAAACGATACGACAATTTACCCATCCTTCATTCCTCTTATTTTCATAATTTCAAAGATATTCACGATAATTACTGTGTCAATCTATGCTCGCGTAAAATATACAGTATTCCACTTTAAACAACACCTAAACATTTAAAGGAAAATTGCATCTAAAATTAATTTGAAGAGAACAAATGGAATATTAAATATGATAATATTCCTCCAGTTATTCTGCATACATATAAAAAAATTAAAGATGCATAAAATGAAATAAGATATCTCGTAAACTAYACATTTTTAAATTATTATATTTTAATGTTTTAATGCAGAATAATAAGATAAATGTCAAAAATGAAAAAAATAGTTATTGGCAAAAAAAATTATGCAATATATTACTACATATTTTTTTGGAAAGCAACTATAATATATGTTATCTTTACATGAATTGACATTATTTTTTAAAAATTGTCCRGCTAATAAAAATGTGCTTCTACACATGCATTATGATACCAATAATAGGTTCACAATTAGTTATACAAATTAATTATAAAATTGTCAGTGCCATAATGCATGCGTGAAATCATAATTTTTAACATCCGAACAATAGTTTGAAGAAATTAATATGGAYGTTTTTCAAGAACTATGCATAAAAGTACACTCTATTCTGACATTTTGACATAAAATATCTCGTAAATTTAATTTTTCGATAATTTTCTCTTAATACTTTTATATACAGATACTTTTATATACAGAATAACTACAGTAATTATGTAATATCATCATACAATATCATTTATCTCGTTCYCAAATTAATTCCCAAATAACCATCCTGCAAAAACAGATTTTTAACAGACTAACAATGTCGACAAATACCGCCAAAAATATAAATATGAACTGTTAATATACTCTTCCAGCAGATTGACGACGGAAATCAAGTGCAATTTAATAATAATTGTAATGATGATAAAATTAATCACGAAAATTGTAAATAAGCCAATCACAGAGTCATATATTAGCATCTTAAAACATTATTTTTAATGGCCTTGAAATAAAAAACAATTATGATGAACCAGCTTTAAAATCTTAAACAGATTCTGCTGATATGCTATGCTAGCAGATTGAGTAAAAACCGAATGAAATCTGTACGGACAATTTAACGCCAGACTGACAGCAAAAACCGAACAAGAGCAACACAATTGTACTCGATTTTTGCTGTCAACCTGCAGGCATAACACGCAAACGGGTTGTCATATTTTTGGCGGCAATTTGCCGATATCGTCACACTGATCAAAATGTATCTGCAAGCTTGTGTTACGTCCAGACCCCAGGATTTTAGTTTTCTTTATTTTGAATAGAAGGAATTTGGGATAGGAAGGGTATGGAAGGACGTTTCAATAACCGTTATCTCGCAGGCATACGCACAGTAGCGCGTGCCGCGAGTCGAACGTACTTTTATGGCTCCGGAATATGGGTCAACGTCCCAAAAGGACGCTATAATGCCTTTTTCCGAGAGCAGTGCGGTCGTCGGTCCTAATTCGAGTCAAGGAACGTAATCCCTTTAACTCGGGATTGGACCACGTACGATTTCTGAGGGCAAGGAAAAGACGACGGGCGAGGTCGTTGGATTTAATTATACAAAGCAAGAACGATTTTTGCTAACATTTAAAATTTATTGAGTAAAACAATCAATATGAAATATAAGTAGTTATCGAATATCCGCAATACATTATCGGAGAATCAGGCGATTTTTACAAACGTATTTATATGTAAATGTGTGAAAGGTAACGGGCGGAGCGGAGTAAAGTGAAAAAAATATATTTATATATATTTGTATTCATTTGTAGGTTAAYGATTATCTTCGAAAAGATGGCTGAGGAAAGAGGAAAGAACTTTCAAAAAATCACATTGAAATTATAAGAGATAGGAGAATGGGAAAGGGAAATTGAAATGTGATAATGTGATGATAATTCATTTAACATTTCCGAATATTTCAATTCATTTTAATAAACTTATAGGGCCGGCCTGTTCCGTTGATTCCGTTGATTTACTGATATTTAACGAGACATTATTGGGGATAATCGAACTGGTTGCATTTTGCTGAGATTTACTTTTGTCAAGGACTTATAAAGTCGAAATAAGAGGTTATTTAATTTCGATTATTTAATTTCGGGAAAAATGAGTGTTTTGCTCAAACATTCTAATGGATATTGACAAAGGGGAGAAGATGGCTGGATGAATAATAATAAAAAAAAGATAAGAAGTCCACCGTAGTTGACTTCTATGGGTGGGTAAATGAAAGGATAAAGAGTCCACCGTGTAGGTTGACTTCTATAGTTGGGTGAATGAAAGGATAAAGAGTCCACCGTGTAGGTTGACTTCTATAGTTGGGTGAATGAAAGGATAAAGAGTCCACCGTGTAGGTTGATTTCTATGATTTCGGGATCAAGTTATTGAATATCAAATAATAACGACAGAATCCGTAGAAGAAACCGTAAGATCCGGGGTACTCCGCGGATTAATTAGGTATATAAATATGCGTTGTGACTTACTATTTGATGATGGCTGGATCTCGCGACTGCTAGCTGATGTGAACTTATACTGCTGAGAGCTGCTAGCCGATCTTGTGAAACTCGCGATGTAAACTAAGTAACGGAGGTACTACCGTAACGACTGACTGGAGTGGTAAGTAAGAAGCCGAGCGTGCTCAAAATGTCGTGGTTTATATAGGAATTTCTTAGGGGGTGGATTTCTTGTGGGATGGTTCAAGTTGGTTGGTTTCAAGGTTTTGGTTGGTGGGATATCCCTCCTTCAATCAATCTTTCATGATCAATCTTTCAAATCTCCAAAATTTCGTTGGAGCTTCTCACATTAGATTGGCTCCACCCGCAACGTAAATCTTATCCTACGCTTGTTAATTGGCATTTCATTATTATTTGTATGACTTTTCTACGATCATCTATTGGCAGTTTTGGATCTTCACTTGCCCGCCCTGTTTCCTAAAGAGGGGGCAAGAAAATTCTCATAGCACCTTCCAAAAATATGACTTGTTTTATTCATTTATTTTTTTTTTTGGTTTATCGCCGAGTCATCTTTTATTAGAGGCTGCAGGAATCACGAATCCACCTGTTAAAAGTTTATGAATTCGTGGTTCCTTCCATATGTTGTCACGACTTCGCAGGACCCACTGATTCAATGTTTAAAGAATGTTTCGTTTTGGGTAATTTGTTTGTTACATTTGTTTGTTTAGAGTCCCTGCCACCTGGGTACTGATTTTGTTTACGTGTGAACCAGATAAGACCGGCAAAATCATGCTCTTGTTTAGTTTCTTATGTCAAAGTCCCATCTGAAAGATTTCTTGTGACATATTTGTATTACACGAAATGACAACATACAGAATAAAAGGGAAATTGTATCGGGCTTATTCTCCGCTTGCCAACAGGTGACCGCTACGCTTGGGTTTCGTGTGCTTCTTATTCTAATAGATTATTTTGCTAGTTTTTATTGAAATGAGAAAATCGTGGAGTCCTCAGGACGTAACATTTGGTTATTTAGGAATTAATTATTAATCAATGGCAAAATTTGTTCATCAACATTTGTTTTTGTTTATACTTACTAGAATAACTTGATATTCTTTTCCTATTCCTTTCTTCACGAAACACTATCGACATACAAAACTAATCGCTAATCGCAGTGGTGGGGATAGAAACACGCGTGGAGTGAGAGGCAGATAATAATAGTATAAATTTCCTTTTCTGTCTACTAAAGCCTGATTGGTTATTGTAGTTCTGCAGAGCAACARTAACCAATCAAGCTTTAGTAGACAGAGAAAGAACGTTCATACTATTATCTGCCTCTCATTCTATTCTTATCTAAAATTTTATGTTTTTCTGGGTCTAGAGCAGAATCCGGAGATGTTGCAGGCCAACGTATTGATCCATATCGTCCCATCTAGCCTCTAGGAAACTGCTCGTTCAGATAATTTGTAACAATTCTGGCGTTGTGCGGTCCAGCACCGTCTTGTTGARAAAYAATTTTRTTTCTCTCCAATAACGGCACTTCTTCTAAAAAATCTGGCAGATTTTCTCTTAGAAGTTCCACGTATCTTTCGCCAGTTAAGGTATCCGGAAGAACTACTGGTCCTAGTATTTCAGTTTCCATGATTCCAGCCCATAGATTTCTCTTCCAGCGAATTTGAAGCTCCTGAGTCGCGTGGCAGTGGGATTTTCGTTGCTCCACAAATGCATGTTGTGCGAATTGAAAATTCCTTCTCGTGTGAATAGCGACTCATCGCTGAATATCACACGAGAAGRAAATCTGAGATCTCGATCTGWTTYTYTCAAAAAATATTCGCAGAATGTTTTCCTTGCCTGGTAATCCTCTGGTCGCAAATGTTGCACGCGTGTGTAATGAAATGCATGCAACTTTTCCTCTTGCAATATCCTATGTACAGTTGTGTGAGACAAATTGTGCTTTCGAGCGACGACCCGAACACTCGATTCAGGATTCTGCTCGAAAGCACGTAAAACTGTCTCGGTATTCCGCAAGTTTCTTGCCTCACGATTTCTGCCGGTATCGTGTTTGTTCACGAGGACACTGCCAGTTTCGAACAATCTCTGTGCTGCTCGAAGTATGACGGGAGCCGACAGATGTCTTGCTCGATTTGGATATAATTCAGCATATCGTATTGCAGCCACGTAATACAGTCCATGGCACTGTCCAAGTGCCATCAACATATCGAAATATTCTTCGTTCGTGTACACCATATCGCCTTGATAACATTTTTTTTGCTCTTGATAGTCTTGAATAATTCAAGGATTCTTCTTTTTCGATCGCTAGATCTCCGAAATTGAAGAATTATTGAGCGCAGTATCGATTGTCTAATAATTTACTTGCTAAAACGCATGAGAGCTTGCGTCAGGATGGACGGTGGTCATTTTGAGCACCTGCTGTAAAATGTTCAATCCGCTCTCTTCAGAGCGAGCAAGATAATCCGTTCTTTTTAGAGCAATCAAAAGCAATTTGTTCTTTTCAAAACGACCAATATGTTTTTACGTGGAACGTTTTTCATTTGTAATTTTGAACATTTTGTCAAAATAACTAGTAATAAATTTATTTTTTACTTTCAATATTAATAAATTAAATTGCTAAGCAATTTAACTTATTAATATTCAACACTTGATTAGGACTAGAAAACGTCTAGTCGAAACGTCAATAAATTTGCCAGAAAACATCAAAAATAAATTTATTACTAGTTGTTTAATTGTTGGCAACGAAAAATAAAATCAGTTTTGTCGAAATGTAAGAAAAAGCCAAGAGAGGGATTAAAACACTTCAATGCGATAGGTTTCCTTATGTTATGAAAAAAATGAATATTCTATGAGGCGCGCTTTGCCTCCGCAGAGATAGGATATGCGGACAGGGGCGTCTTTGCGTGATTCAACCAACTGCTCCAATACGCTAACAATCTTTATTGTGATATTTACACTGTTGATGCATGAGCTATATACAATGGGTATATACAGTATGTGTGTGTGTAATGTACAGTCTACGCAGTGAGCGCAACTTGTGTTTAGGATTGTGGTGGCCCTAAAAAGGGCCGTTGGTCGCGGAGGTCAAGCTTTGGGCCTCCACTCGAGGCGCGGTAGCGTCTTTGTGATACGCCGAGGTCCCCAGCGGCGTAAGGCTGGCGGCGTGCCGGGCGGCGTGTACGACCGCTCCGGTAGGTCGTCGGTGGTCTGAGTGGAGCGATCCGTCTGCTTCGGCACCTCCACCTGGGTGTAGCGGTCCTTCGGCTGGGGTCGCTCGTCCTCGCTCCTCGACTCCCAGTCGCTCTCACTCTGTACCGCCTGCGATGTTGTGCTTGGCAGGCACTGGACGCCGCGGTGGACGCGGTCCGGTCGCCGCGGTGGAGTCCTCCCTAGAGGGGACAACAATACTGGTGGCCGCCAGAAAGGTGAGGTGAACCTCCTCACTCTCACGTCCCAGGTCGTTAGAAGGTCCCTCGGCGGTCTCGTGAGCCTCGGTGGAGATAGGTCCAACGGTATAAGCTTCCACCGTGGTGCGGGCTCCGGCGATGTTGGGCCGTCCCGAGTTGGAGAGGCTGGACTCTCCCTGGTCCGATACGGCGGCAGCTTGACGTTGCTTAATTCACACGCTGTAGTACCTCGTCACTGTAGCTCCGGCTTACTCCGTTTGCTACAGACTCGAAGTGAAGTCTAGGGGCTGCCGGCGCGAGTATATATAGCCCTGGTGGTGCTTTTTCGCTTTCGCGAAATTGCGACGCGGCCGGCACCTGTCGGTGGTGCCGCGCTATCACCGTAGCTTATCGCGGGCGCTTTCGCGAAAGCCGCGCGCCTGTGCTTGCGCTTTGTCAACGCTTCGCGTTCCGGGCTGCCTACTGTTTGGCGTCCCGCTGATTGTGTGGTCGCACCGACCGCCACATTCTACAATTACATTTTATAATACTGTTACGTTCGCGACGCGTTTGAACGTACTCGCGTTCGCGCGACACACCCACGAGTACACTCCCGTACTCGCGACACGCACTCTCACTCCCGACACAAACGTACGTGAGGAAATTATAAGACCACAAGACTTAATGAAAGAACAAAGAACTTTATTTCTCAACCATCAATTCAAAAACTCAAACGCTGAATCTGCTTATTCTCGAATCAAAAGAACATCGTTCTTCCTCGAACTTCATTGCTAACTGCGCGCTCAAATCAGCTTTCCCACGCTGAAAGCGCTGCGGCGTAACAATACATTTATAATACATTTTTGTAATTATCGAATTCTCAATGCGGACGCTTCAGCCAATTACAGGATATGATAGCGTTTCGCGCCAGAGTCATCTGCGTTATACGTGTCGGCATCGTTTATTGGTTCGTTCGCTTGCACGCTTACAAGCGCTGTGAGCGACAACGCGARCGCACTCAGTACCAACATAAGCTGTCGTAATCTATGAACTGTTTGTTGACATCGAGCAGCCTCCGTGCCGTGTATAACGTGTCCTGTGTATAATGTATCCTGTATATAACAAGCGTGTGTGAGTAAATCCGTGCATTGTGCAATTGTAATAATTATGTTTTTGATTACCATGTGATTGCAACGTGTTTCTTTCTTGTGGAATAATTCTCAGTTGCCGAGTGATTAATCGGTAGTGATTAATAATAATAAATCGATACATTCGTGCGTAAAAATCGACCAAGTGCATGAGTAAATCCGTGAACGTATTGATATGTGATATGTATAATTTACGAAAGGATGAAAAATTTGTGATTACTATAAAAAAGATTGCGTGTGTTTATTTTCTGAAATAATTCTCATTCTGGAATAGTAGCTAAATAACTAATCGGTAACTCTTAGTAATAACGAATAGATAGATTTCGTTCGTAAATCGATTAAGTGTGCGTGAGTTTTGAGCGGACTGTCATCGGGGTCGGAAGTGTTTACTGCTTGCTTTACTGTGCTCCTTCTTCCATCGTTGCCTGTCAACCCTCCGTCTGACGCAGGACGTTTGTCTCGTGGCTGTTCCGCCTCGGGGTATGTGGGTTTCTTCACTGAGGGACTTCTCCTCGTGATTGTCTCACTGGATGCACCAGTGCAGTCCCGCCTTCCGTCCGACGGATCTGTGGACTTCTGGTCCTGCTAACCTCTGCCGGTGTCCCTTGTGCTCTGTTGGTGCTCAACGTCATCGAGTGCGGCCAGTGCCAGCCTGCATATGCAGGATATACTGCATTTCCCTTGTAGTTTTGAGAGTGAAACCGTTATTTAAACTTGTCTTTCCCCTCCTGATCTTATTTATTTATTTTCATAAAACATCCATCTCTTAAGGGGATGCTAAAGCAAAAGCCGAACTCCGACAAGAAAGCGCCATCATCTACACGAAACTAAAAATGTCGATAACTAATCAAATGGTAAATTATCGACATTTTTAATTTCGATATTATGTTACCATCGGTTCATTTACGTACATATATTGGAAATACATGTATACATGCATTTATGATGTAGTGATAATATGGCTCTATCTTGTATTCTATCTTCCTTCCGCAGGAGCAATAAAAATAGAATAAAGTTTACAGCGCGTGAACATCCAAACGGAACGCAACCTTATAACATCAGTTTATGTTATAATGTAAATATATGTATTCTTTTCGAGAATATCATCACCATTTTATCACATTTCTTTCGGTTAGAGAATGAAGATTCTGTACTCAGTACATAATACAAATTTGTATATTATACATAAAAATTAATAGTATTCTTTCGGCATTGATAATAACAAAAATTAGGAACRTATTTTTATTATAATTGATATTTATACTGTCAATCTGACAGAGTGAAATGTCATTTAAAAATGTAAAAACTGACCTTGTGCAACTTTTCGATGCAATTTATTATTCTAATAGTAAATTCTAAGAGTAAAAAATTACTCTTAAAATTGAAAATTGAGTTTATGCAATTTTTGAGTAATTTTTCGTTCTACAAAATTTGCAAGATACTCATACATACAATTATTATAAGCGCTACACGCTTATAATTGCATGTGCGTATGTGTATACATTATAGTACACATTATATATATATATATATATATACAGGGTGTCCGGAAAATTGCGACGAGTATTTCGGGACGTGATTTGGGACCCCAAAATAAGGAAAAAAAGCTATGTAAACATAGGTCCGGAAAT
>JANQDE010001412.1:3608-16063 GCA_037157785.1 Cephalotes varians
TAAAAACTTGTGATCTATCTTTTCATAAAATAAAAATGTGCATATTACATAAAATGAGGAAGTTATGAAAAAAAAATTATCAAATTTCTTTACAYCAACCGAAAATTGGAATTTTAATCSCCTATTTAATTTATTTAATTTTATTTCATATATTTTGATCCGCTATTTTAACCTATTGTAATATACAGAGTATARAACTTAAAAAATTACAGTTTTTGAGGTAAATAAATACGTCAACCCTGACAATATGATCAATTTAGTTTTACGAAATAGTAGAAATTTTTGAAAATTAATGTTTTCGACGCATCTTATCTTGTATGCGCGCAGGTATATACGTGCGTGCGTGCATCGTGTGTGTGCATACACGACTACTACATACCAAAAATACTAAGGATCCTGCATTTGAAGGTTGACCAATTGTCATTCGGCACCGTCCTATTTTTTTACATATTTTGTAGGAAAAATAGTATCGCGTGGCGGCCATGAACAGTATTCGTCGCAAATCCAGAAATCAGGAACGACTTCCACAGTATTTTCTTCAATAAAATCCACGATGCAATATCTGGCAGACATCYTGGATTCATACAGGCTAAGATGTCGAAAGTTAACAGTTACCATGAATGAGTGGAAACGAAACAACATTTCTGTGGTTATTAGATTCGTTACATAATTTATCATAAATCGGAAGTACGACGGCTTTATTTTTAATGTTATTAATTGGAAATGCTTGCAAGAAGYCATATTCCTCGGAAAATTGAACAATGCCAAAGCATGTTGACAGCGYTGGTGAATGAAAAAACGGTTTTCCGTTTTTTAACGCTCTACCAATAATTGCCACGGAATTATTATAATGACAAATATTTTCTACGATTACAATACATTCGTCGTGCATGATGCAATAATTGTTTGGTTTCTTCGTTGTCATTTTAAAATTATTGAATTGTATATCTTTATACATTGGAGAGGTACATYCGCTTATCAAATTTCCATTATAACATTCTCTTCCCAGTTTATATGTGTTGATGTCTTCATTAAAAAGTTTAACARAATAATTATTTCTCATTTCGTATACCCGGTTACTCAGTTGTTCAAGGGGTTTATCGTTACCTTTGATCAATTTCTTTATAGATCGTAAGTAATTTTCGAAAGTGAACGCAGAAAATTCATCTAGTGATCCCCATCGTAACGCATCGTTTGCTAAATGTAACATTCCATGTGTGTTATACGTTGCATTTTCTTCACCATATAATTGAAGATATTCAACGAAATATTCTTCTAGTAAATTTTTCGCATATCTATTTTRCTCACAATCAATACCAGGTGTTGYAAGAAGGCGCATAGCCACAGAAAGTTTTATAAAATGATTATATACATTCGATCTTACTATCTTGCGCAACACAACAAGTCCACTATAAAACAAATATTGCCTAAATTCCGTTGCTTTCATYCGATCAAGTTCGTCTAAAGCTCGTGGTTTACGGGCAAATTCAAGTGGAATATATCGTTGTAGATCAAGCTGTCGTTGAGAAATATCGGAAACCTGTTGTACACCCWATTTCATAGGATGCAACTTTCCAGTCATTATTTTCAGTCCTTTTTTGACATGACCTAATAATACTAAATGCATATAATCATACGGTACTTGTGACACCATATCGATCTCGAGTCTCAGCAAAGGGCTTATTCCATTATGATGTTCTGGTTGAGATTGTGTTGCAAATGATTCTGCCGTTCGCARGGGAGCATCTTTTTCTGGATACACTACTTTTCTGACGTATTTTCCTTTAGTTTCGCATTTAGCACATGCATAGTATCCTCCGGGATATTTTATGCAGCAGATATATGCTCTTGCAGGAGCATCGCAGATAAAACAGTCAATAATAAATTTTCTGTTMATGCCATTCCARATATAAYCAGTCTCTTTAAGRYTCTCAGCTTCCTCGATAAAGTATTTCAAAAAAATCTCAGCATCTGGAGGTTTATTAYGTCCATGAAAAGCTCCAATAATGAAGGGCGATTTGTTTTCAAAATTTCTAATACTTCCCAGAATTGGCCATAATTGGCTTTTAGAACTTTTTGTAAGAGGTAAACCGTCTATATTAAAAGATAAATGAATCTCTGGAGGTATATACGTAACGGTGCCGCTTGATTGCATAATGTGATCTAAACCTTCCTGAATACCAAAATGAACATATAATCCATGTGCCATTGGAATGGTGTCTGCCTTTYTCGGCGTTTTTAAAAGGGTTCGAGCATCTGCAGGAAGAAACTTCATGGCATCTTCTACTTTCAATACATCTTTCAATAGAYCGGTAACTGCGGATTTACATATATTATAATTATGGGCCCACTTCACCAAATTTAGTCGTAATCGATTGATGTTTACACCAGTATTTTCATCTTCTGATTCTAATGAATAATCACTGTTGTATTCATCAGATGATATAAATTCTTCTCTGCATATTTCTTCKTGCAAGGCTTCTGGGATGACTTCCTCATTTTGTAAGACTTCATGAATTTCTTCTTGAGCAATTTCCGGTAAAAAGACTCGGTCATCGTTTTCCTCAGAAAAAGAACTATCGCAATTATCTGGCACGATTATCTGGCAGTGGTATTTCGTCGTTTGAGCCCGCAAATGATTTTCTGAATCCTGCACGGCACTCTGTGCTAGTCTTCGCCAATATTTTCGACTGTACTGCTTTCGTTTTCGCTTTAACATGATTTGTAGTCTAGTCTTGAAAGCTGCAAAGAAGATGATATTGTCGGTATGTACCGATAAGTATCGGTTACGTCATTATTGCATGCACCCATGCCATTCGCTTATATGACAATAGAAAGCGATTTACAAAGGAAGCATGCTTGGAATTGCTGCAGACCTAATATAAAATCACACAAAACTTAATAATTTTTTAACTATTATTAATTATTAATTACTTTTGTAAAAGTAAATAAAATTTATATAATTTTTAYTTACATTTTTAATATGTAATTAAATAAAATTTAAGAATTACTTACTTTTACAAAATAATTAAATCCAATTTAATTAATAATTGCATTTGTAATTACAATAAAAATAATTAGTAATTAAAATGTTACAATAAAAGTTAGTTATTTCAAATATCCTTTAAAAAATTGGGAAAATGTATACAATACTCGAAAATTTGTTTTAAAAATCTTTCTCTAAAATGTACCTTATATTAATATACGTATAAAGTTTAAAAAATCGGAATTTTGCGCTACGAAAGTTAAAAAATTCATTTAAAAAACTTTATTTTTGTTTAACATACCTCAATTACATAAAAAAATATTAAAAACTTAAAAACAAATAAAAACATTCAAATTTGATTAACATTATCTGCAAAATATTTTCAAATTTCAAAATTTATTAAAATATTTTAAAATATGAAAATATCAGAAATTTATCTTTAAACAAATGAAATGTTTCAAAATTCTGAAAAATACTTCAAAAACTGAAAACAATAAAATTTTTTGTTATGGCTTTCATATTTCAAAAATTGACATATAAATTCAATTATCAAAATTTATTAACATATATTCAAAAATTATTACTAGGTGTCGCCTGCAGATAGTAAAAAAGCGAATGATTGTGAAATTAATTTGGGATGGAATAAATAATATGCACTTATTTTTTTATTAYTAGTGTATCTTATTGATTATTATATCTACAACAATGTAATGTGATAATTGTCCTCGCATTTCAAATTTGTGCCAGAAGTGGAAGTCAAAGAATATATCACTATAAGGATATAAGGCATAAAGGATGAAAGGATCCTTCGTAAATATTAACAGCGAGTCTGACATTTTTTTCTATTGATCCAATAATATTTATTTTAATTTGAAAAGCTTCATTTTAGAAGTACATGGGGAAAATTTAAATTTTGGTAGTTGAAATAGAAATGTACGATACGAAAGTCGTTGATKAACAGGAATGATATTTTAATTTCAGGTATGATTTGAGGCATAATTAGAGAGGAGAATCGATGTTCAGTTTTGTTCAAGAATTGTTGAAGGGGTTAACGTATTAACAGTTTTAGGAAAACTCGATTCTTATTGATTTGTACATTTAGAAAATTTTTATTTTAAAAAAATATTTTTCTTTTTAGAGGTTTTTTCCTATTACGAAGTATATGTCAAAAAATGATAATATAACCTAAAGTTTGGTTATAGAAAGGAATTATTACATAAGTCAATAGAGTTGTTATCTTAAAAAAGTTAAAAAATATTGTTAACKCTTTTGTATTTATATTTAATGTTGAGTACATGAAAAAAATTAAATTAATTGATTTTTTAAATAATTACTAAGTAAAACATTTTGTGCTCAAAATTGTAAAAAACTATACGTTATGCACGAAAAAATACACGAAAAGACATTTCATTAGGTGTTTGTTTCTTTTAATTGCAGCATAAACAATTACGGATGGGAACCCTAGTATAAGTAAATAATTTTTTAATTTCAATTATATAAAATTTCTAGAACCCAAAAAAAAATGACAAAAAAATCTGAAAAAAATTCAATCTAATATTTCATATAATACAATCAAGTATTTAGTACTGTTAATTTTTTTTTCAAATGAAACAATAAATGATCAGTTCGAGGAACATTCAAAATAATAATTCAAAATAATAATTAAATATTGCATATACTACATATTGAGTTAAGATATTTAGATATTTCTCTTTCAGCGAAAAAAAGCATCATTCTTTGCTGAAACGCATAATTAACAGAATACTTTATAATACAAAAATGGAAAAGCAAAATAAACATTCCTTCTTACATTTCGTCGATTACTCGTATTTAAACCGATCCACTGCAAATCATTGCAACATTAACTAACGATATATATATAGTCAAAGAATATCAATATAAAATAATGAAAACACGAATTGAAATGGCAACATTATAAATTAKGGCATTCATAATATTAAATAAGCCGATCCATCGTAAATTGTTTTAATGTGACAATAAATAAAAATGCATGCATAATAAGAGATGAAACAATTGAAACCACATCCATTTCCTTGCTATAAACCCTAATATTAAAACATAATAAAAATTAATTTAAATATATACTTACCTCCAATTCCGAATCGACAATATATTCCGACGAAGAAATTAGCCTTTCGGCGATAACGTCCTGCGGACGTATTCTCAGATCTGAGGGATAGATAACACGGTATATTGATGYGCCGATCCACCAAAACAGCGACTTCGAGGTTAGAGTTAGAAATCGACRGCGACGATTGTCCTGCAATATAGCCAGTATAATAAATCCTTTTCGCGGTATACCTCGACTTTCTTTCCTGTCTCTAGGTACATATAATATTTACTGTTCGTTCTCGTGCAATTTACGTTTTCGTTCGTAATCTCACTTGCACGTTGCACCACGTTGCACGAGGTATTCTCAGTATATGTAGAGAGGGAAAGGCAAGCAAGCGCTTCGCTGTGAGTGGCTGGCGGAATATTACGCGCGACCCGCGCGACCATGACGAATTCAAATTTTCAGATAACGACAGAAGTACATTATGTTTGTATGTATATCTATTTGTGTGAAATTATTATTGCAAATATCCCAGTTTTCTTCTCATAATTGCAACTATTGGTTTTCTCCTTGTTAGGTTAAACTCGATTTACAAGTTGCGCCGATCGTAGGTGCAATCCGTGCCGTTCATTGGTCAACCTATTATCGCGCGAGCTATCTGAGGCCAAGAACAGTTATGAAATATTAAATATTAAACGATATAACAAAAGAAGATTTGACATAGATTAAGACATTTGACCTCCTAACACTCCTTACAATAACGGTTGGCAATTACGCCACCCGGTTGCGCGGCCGGTTCACGGAACACGACCGCAGCAACCTAGTTAAAGCGCTGACGCCGATCCTTGCCGAAATCAAGCAGGATAAAAGTCGGGAAGACAGAGGCAGGATCGGAAGTCAACTCGGCCAGGCAGCACGAAGGCTGTCATACGCGATAATCGGTTCGAGCAGACAGCGAAAGAGCTGTCCGTGGAATATTATAATACCGTAATAAATACGCTGTGTAATCAAGTGAAATAAAGATTTATTATTTTATACACTAATTGGGTGAGTGCGTTATTTTGTCGTTCCCCCACGGAGGATGGACCCAAGTGCCGGAAAGGCACAACATCGATACTCAGTTTGTTTTATCACTTCCGCTTGATCCTTCTTCTTCCGACTGTAATTGTTATACAAGAAAGAGAGTGTAACTCAATTCTCATTAAAGTATTATTTTGCTCAAAATATCCGCGTTTTTTATTTCCGCCCAACAGGTTATGGGCCCAGGCACGTGTTATTTGACGATAGCTAACAGCGTACACTATCATTAAACGCATAGGTACGCGATCGTAGTTGTGAGGTTAGACGGTGTACGGTTTCTCCCTCTCGTGGTCGTATCGATATGGCAGGTCAAGTGCGTATTGAAACGCTTACTAAGGATAATTATGATTCCTGGAGCATGCAGGTGGAGGCTCTAATGACCAAAAATGATACTTGGAAATACGTTAGCGGAGAATCAAAACCACCAACACTTGTCGAAGGCGATTCTCAGTCAGAGGCTGCAGTGCAAGCGTGGCACGTCAAGGATAAAATGGCTAAGTCTGATCTAATATTATCCATTAGCCCGAGCGAATTACAACAGATTCGTGGATGCGCTACATCGCGCGAAATCTGGTTAAAGTTACAAAGTATTCACGCRTCTAAAGGTCCAGCTAGAAAGACGAATTTACTGAAGCAGTTAACTTTACAACGATTACAGGAAGGCCAAGATGTGCGGGAGCATTTGCTAAGATTCTTTGATGCTGTCGATAAGTTGAGTGTCATGGATGTACAGATTAATGAAGATCTGTTGAGCATCATGCTGTTATATAGTCTCCCCGCCAGTTATGAAAACTTTCGTTGTGCTATAGAGTCACACGATAAGTTGCYAAGTGCTGAAGCCTTAAAAGTTAAAATAATCGAAGAAAGTGAAACTCGTGTACAGAAGAGTCAGAATGCCACTGACGCCATGGCAGCGTGGAAAGGAAGAAAAGGGAAGAAATACACAACCAAGAAAAAGAACAGCGACAAAAGCGAACATAATCGCRAAGAATCAGGTTTTAGGAAAACTATTTGGTGTTATAAATGCCAAGCGATAGGACATAAAGCGAATAACTGTGTCAAGAAAAACGAGGAACGAGAAGAAAAGGCAACCACTGTAGATGATGCATTTCATATTAGTCTCGAAAGTCAAGACGCAACCTTGTACAGTAATACAAAACATRGTAAGGTAGGTTGGTGCTTAGATAGTGGGTGTACTTCACATATTTGCAGAGATGAGGATTTATTTGTGGATCAAATCAAACAAAGTGATGGACGGTTGAATTTAGCTAGCAACGATTCTGCAAGTATCAYAGGCAAAGGCAACGTTAATATGCTGGTRAACGACGGAAARAAARAGAGAAGTATAATGTTAAAAAACACAATTCTCGCACYAGATATTCGAATGAACCTCGTATCCGTGTCTAAAATTACAGATCATGATCATGAGGTTATCTTTAGAAAGGACAGAGCTATCATACAGAATAATCGTGGTGAAGTCAAGATGGTKGCTGATCGCATCGGTAACTTATATTTTGTTAGAGAAGGAAAGCCTACAGCAAGTATAACTTGTGAGAAAACTAATCAAAATTTTRTTTTGTGGCATCAAYGACTCGGGCACGTCAATAAACGTTGCTTATTAGAAATGGTAACAAAAGAAAGAGTGAGAGGCATTAACTTTGAATATGGTGACGTGAGTCTGCCTTGTGAGATCTGCATCAAAGGCAAACAAACAAAATTACCATTTCGAGATGTCCACTGTCGGCAAGGAAGTTGGAAATAGTACATACGGACTTGTGCGGCCCAATGCGCACCGCGTCTATAGSAGGTGCCAAGTATTTTGTGACATTCATAGACGATTGCACAAGATGGACGGAAGTCTTCCTCTTACGGCAAAAGAGTGACGTATTTAAAGCTTTTCAAGAGTATAAGTCACGAGTTGARAGATTTACCGGTGAAAAGATTAAATGTATACAATCTGACAATGGTAAGGAGTTTTGTAACGCTATGTTCGATGATTTCCTCAAGGCTCAYGGAATTCAACGGCGTCTTACCACCACATACACACCGGAACAAAATGGCGTTGCCGAACGTATGAATCGCACGTTAGTCGAAATGGCACGATGTCTTATTTTTCAAGGAAATCTATAGAACTCATTTTGGGCTGAAGCTATACACACTGCCAGTTATCTAAGGAATAGATGTGCATCAAGTAGTCTAAAAGGAAAAACACCTTATGAGGAATGGAAGGGTGTCATACCAGAACTCGGGCACCTTCGGACAATTGGAACCGAGGTTTACGCACTCAGCAAAATGCCCGGAAAAGGAAAATTTGACGCGCGCGGAGAAAAAGGCGTACTAGTTGGATATTCGGAACAAACTAAAGGGTACAGAATATGGATTCCAGCGCGAAGAAGCATTGTTATTTCCAGAGATGTTAAATTTATGAAAGAACCCGGTGATGACTTTAACAAACAGCCTCGCATCAACGAACTACAAGTGGATATTGATGATGCAGAGAAGAGAAGAAACCTAGAGCAGGAATATGAAGATAAGCGTTGTCACGCTACTACCCCTTCAACTCTAGAATCTAACGTGGAGAAAGGGAATAGAGCTCCTGATCGCCCACGCATAGTAAAGACAGGATCACGTGGTCAGCCTAGGAAACAGTATCACCTGCGAAGCAAATCAAATTCGTCTGTTGATAATCAAGAAGAAAACGTTAGTCATGATACAGATACTAATGAAGAGACAGACGAAGGGRAACATGATCAATCGGAGCAAAACGAGAGCGATTTTCAAACTCATCAAGATGGGAACGAGATCTGTGATGAAGTAAACATCATTCAGGCATTTATGGGTACGATGGAAATTTCAATAAAAGACGCAATTGAAGGACCACACGCAAAGGAATGGGAGGACGCTATGGTGCAACAATATATTAGCAAGAAACACCTGGAAAATCGTTGATCGAACCGAAACACAAAAAGTTATAGGTAGTAGATTTGTACTAACAAACAAATTACATTCAGATGGTTCTGTACATCGCAGGAAAGCAAGATTGGTAGCAAGAGGATTCAGTCAAAAACCAGGAGTAGATTTTGAACAGAGTTTTGCGCCTGTTACTAGACTTGAATCGTTGAGACTGTTGGTTGCTGTTTCTGCACGCCAAAGAATGATCATACACCAAGTCGATGCAGTGACAGCATATTTGAACAGTCGTTTAGACGAACAAGTGTACATGGAGATTCCAGAGACACTTGACTTGGTGTTAAAAGAAATCATACGGAGAAATAGAGGAAACTCCACGGGAAYTAAAGCGATGGACATGTTGAACAATATACAAAGTGGAATCAAAGTGTGCCTACTTGAACGCGCCCTATACGGTCTCCGTGAAGCCGGGAGACAGTGGAACATTCACTTGGACAAAATCTTGAGAAAACTTGGACTCAAACCAACAGTAGCAGATCCGTCTTTATATGTCTAGACAGAAAGGAAAACTTTCATTAGCGTTAATATACGTCGATGACATCCTACTTGCCTCAGAAGACTCTAAATGGACCGAAAATATAATTAGAAAACTATCTAACGAGATACAAATCAAGAATTTGGATAAGGCTAGGAATTCGATCAAACTCAAGATGGAATCAAACTGTCACAAAGCGAGTATGAACATTCTAAAACGCTTTGACATGGAACAGGCGAATCCAGTATCAACTCCAGCTGAGCCTAATGCTAAGAAAAATCTACCCGAAGCAAAACAGATTGRTAAAAGAATCGAGAGAYCTTATCGACAACTTGTTGGAGCACTGACATATCTGGCCGTAGCCACACGACCAGACATTGCTTACGTGACTAGTTACCTTGGAYAGTTTAATCATAACCATACAGAGGAATACTGGAGTGCCGCAAAGATGGTTTTAAGATATCTTCGTGGCACTATTAACCTTGGCTTGCATTTCAGGCATTCTCTCGATCCAGTTGTGGGCTACACCGATGCGGATTGGGGTGGATGTCATAAGGATCGAAGATCGTATACAGGCTATGTTTTCTTGCTGTGTGGTGCAGCTATCAATTGGCGATCATTAAAACAGCGTACGGTAGCCCTGTCATCGACCGAGGCGGAATACATGGCACTATCAGAAACCGCCAAAGAGACAATCTACCTTCGATCCGTCATGTCAGAACTTGGATTTGAAAACTTAGCGAACATTAATGTCCTGTGCGATAACTGCGGTGCCATCAATTTAGCGACAAATCCTGTAATGCATACGCGAACGAAACACATAGATATAAGACATCATTTTGTACGACAAGCCATTAAAGAAAACAAGTTTTGCTTGAAACACGTTTCCACCGAAAATATGGCTGCAGACATGTTTACAAAAGCATTGTCTAAGTTCAAGCACTATAAACGTATAGAAATCTTAGGATTGAAGTAATAAAACTCTTATTGTTCACGTACGGATTGAGAGGGGCGTGTTAGGTTAAACTCGATTTACAAGTTGCGCCGATCGTAGGTGCAATCCGTGCTGTTCATTGGTCAACCTGTTATCGAGCTATCGATACTCAGTTTGTTTTATCACTTCCGCTTGATCCTTCTTCTTCCGACTGTAATCGTTATACAAGAAAGAGAGTGTAACTCAATTCTCATTAAAGTATTATTTTGCTCAAAATATCCGCGTTTTTTATTTCCGCCCAACACTTCTCTAATTGGAATTATTTGTTCAATCGCAGGTCYGATAAAAATATTTATTTCCAACAATAGAGTAGAAAAAAATAAATAAATAAATTCAATAATAAATAATTAGAAACTAACTTGCTAAAATTAAAATTACCGATAAAATTATCATTTATTTCACATCCTTTTGAATAATATGTATATTGCACGTTAATGTGTATATTGCACATTTTATTTTCATTTTATGAATATATTTAATAATCATATACATATATTTTAATTGCATGTAAATAAAATTATGATTAGTCAAAAATTAATTCTGATTATAAAAAATAAAAGATTTTTGAAAAATCTGAATTTTTATTTATTTTATTTTATTTTATTTTTATAAATTTCACTTACATCCATTTGTTAAAATGTATTAATTTTCGATTGTTTACTTAAAAAAAATAAATTGTTAATAAATTCAACATTTTTGTAATGCTGTAGTGCCGCCGGAGCGACTACGGGGTCGGGATTGGTGGGCCAAGAGAAATTAGTCGTTGCCTTGTATCTTTTTAATATAGTAAAGACACTTTATTTACTTTTACACACTTGCGTATTTATTTTACAGAACCGCACCTCACGGAACGTTAGTCGRGAATCCGCGYGYGGTCYCRTCGYGCGCCTCTTTATARTRCGTTTTRGCACTTTGTTACCAGGTCGGTTTTGCCGATCAGCACCGACCTGGTCAGCAAAGTCGCAGTCGCTTCCGGAGAAGAGGTGACTGCGACCTTCGAGCGGGTGTCATCTTATCGCGGTGCCATCGAGCGACCGCGATAAGCAAAAATTTGATCGCGTTTCCGGGCGACTCATTAGTCATGAAAAATACTCATGACATCCTTCCCCCCTTAATAAAAGAAAACGAGGGGTCGAGTTTTCTTATTCTATTTTTACATGTAATTTTTTCCCGATATTTGTATTATAATCGTGTGCTTAAGGGGATCCTGGGGTCGTCCTGTTTCACCGACCAAACGCGATTATTTTCGGATACATAAAATCTTTTTATTGAAAGCATTGATTTGAAAATCCTTTTCCACAATTAAAGTATAGACAATAACGTAGTGCGGAGTGCGCGACTTTATACGGAAAATGAAAAAAAAATAAAAAATTACAATTTTATTATCGACTTTTGACGTCGACTCGTAACAATATTGCTTTATATAAAAGTTGTAAGTATTGTAAGCATAAAACAAGCGTCGTCCGCACTAATATTCACTTCAGGGAACAATATTATGCTTTTGGAAATCTGCTAGGAGCTTTAGTAAAAAAGTTGTATGTCTTTGAAAATTTCATATGCAAATATGCGGTCGAAATCAGTGTAAACAGTAAAATAGAGCAGTAGATTAGTTGCTGGATATCAAGATAGATGGTGCTGTCTGATCTATTTATCAGATAAGGATAGATAATCGTACCATCTTTGTCTCTTTTGTGCGCGTGAGGTTATAACTGCGTTCGGGGAGCACGCTATCAGCGCTATTACGTCATTCTATCCTTATCGTTCATTAAAACATAAAACAAGGATAGAATTATGCAATAATGCTGATAGCGCGCTTCTCGAAGTTGACGTCAAAAATCGATAATAAAACTGTAATTTTTTATTTTTTTTTCGTTTT
>JANQDE010001413.1:1877-12226 GCA_037157785.1 Cephalotes varians
CATTCGAGGAAGAAGGAGGGGCGGTTGCCCTGCTCTTGGCCTAGACGATCTTTCTCTGGACATATGGAAGAGAGTCCCTGGATGTGTAATAGACGATCTGGCCATATTATACACGCGTTGCCTGGAAGAAGGAAAAATCCCCAKAGCGTGGAAGCGGGCGATTTTAGTACTCATTCCTAAARGTCCAGTCGATGTGAAAGGTAAGAACGTCGTTCTAAAGTACGACCTATATGTCTGTTAGACGATATCGGAAAATTCTTTGAGAGAATCTTAAATGTTAAGCTAAAGGATCATCTTAATACATTACTACAAATGCGTACTCCTTTGCGGCTCCTTGTCAGCGGTATGCAGTTCGATTTTAGGGAGGGATTCTCGACAATCGATGCCGTGACTGGGCATATTCGCGAGAAAATAAGTAAGGGCAAGGTCGTCCTTGCGGTTAGTATAGATATAAAAAGTGCCTTCAATTCACTGTCTTGGGGGGCCATAAGATGGGCTTTAGAGAGAAAGAAGTTTCCGGATTATATGCGGAAGGTCTTAGACTTTTATTTATCGGACAGATGGATGGAGTACCCCATCTGCACGGGAGAGCGCCGGTCGAGGGAAGTAGTGCGCGATGTTCCGCAGGAGTCGGTCTTAGGGCCACTTCTGTGGAACATCACATACGATTACGTACTGCGTATAGAGTACCAGAGGAAATCGGAATGCTCGGTGATTGGTTACGCAGGCGACATCTTGGTTTTATGTTTCGCGAACTCGGTTGAAATTGCTCAATCGAATATCAATTTCATTCTCGATTATGTACTAAGAAGAATCGAATTTCTCTCTTTGGAGGTGACCGCCGAGAAGACTGAAGCAGTACTCTTTCGTAGCAACAGGCGTCTGAATTACATGGATCCACTCATCCTTGTGAAGGGTTCTTTCGTGCGCATCAGCCCTCAGATGAAATATTTGGGAGTCATCTTGGACTCTAAGCTGAATTATAAGGCACATTTTCGATATTTGGATACAAAAAATCGGAAAGATTACCAGAGCTCTGGGTAGGCTAATGCCTAATCTAAGAGGTCCCCAGGAAAAGAAGAGGAGGCTCTATGCTAGCATTATAGAATCCGTCGTATGATGTACGCGGCACCAATTTGGGCGGATTCAATGTCGGTCGATGTGAAAAGACTCTTTCGCCGTTGGCAGCGGACCGTTGCGGTGAGAATCTGCTCCGCGTATCGATCCGTTTCTTTCGATGGACGACCCTCCTGGCCCGACTCGTGCCTTTCGAGCTGTTGGCGGCGAAAAGGGCCAGAATCTTTTGGCGTATCCAGGATGCCAAGGCTGTTGGAGAGGCAACACTTGAAGCAATCGGTGATATTAAAAAATTGGAAAGGACTATCACATAAAGGCAATGGGTGATGCTGGCTTCCAGACCTGGGGCCGCCGGCATTAGACTCAGGGACACGCTGCTGCCACATATTCAGGCGTGGATGAACAGAAGATGGGGTGGCCTGACTTTTAGGATTACGCAGCTTCTGACAGGCCACGGCTGCTTCCGCATTTTTCTCTCTAGGATCGGGAGGTGGACTCCGTGTTGTGTCCATTCTGCGGTTTAGACGACGATTCGGCGGACCACACGATTCAATCATGCTCCGCATGATATGACGAACGTACTCGGTTAATCGGAGCGATAGGCCCTGATCTATCGTTATTGAGTGTGTTGGGGCAGTGTTGTTAGACGGGCCGCTTTTTCTCGCGCATGCGCGACGATGAAGCAACAAATACAGTGTTGTAGGAAAAATGGGCGCGTATATCTTGGCGGGCTCGATGAAGGATAGGCTAGGCTAGGTTAAGATAAGTTTAATATGGATTTAATATGGATTTAAATAGAAAAGGAGCATTTAAAAAATATAAAATTAGGGGATTTCAATCTTTATGGCTAGATGAGAATTTTTTTAAAGGATGGTTGGCTCCTTACCATCAAGAAAATAAAGCTATATGTACTGCATGCAATACGGTTATCAGATGTTGTAAAATAGATTTGATCAGACACTCACAGAGGATCAAACATATTAAAAATATAAAAACGATTGATACTAATAATAATAATAATGAATTAACAGAATTATCACATAAAGATAAAGTCAAACGAGCCAAAATTAAATTAGCAGCATTTTTTGCTGAACACAATATTGCTTTTTGCACCGCAGATCACTTAATTCCACTATTGAAGGATATTTGCACAGATTCTAAAATTGTACAAGATTTTGTATTAGGCCGACTTAAATGTACAAATATTGTTAAAGATGTAATAGCAAAACGCGAAGTCGAAAAAATTGTTGATAATTTACAATCTTGTAGATTTTCAATTTTAATTGATGAGAGTACAGACATTTCAGATACAAAGATAATGTGCATTCTTGTTCGATATATTTCTCCTTATTAAATAAAAAAGTTGTGACACAATTATTAGAATTAGTATCTTTAGATGCACGAAATTGTTGCGCGAGTAAACTTTTTGAAGTTTTTAAAAATCTTTTAGAAGAAAAAAAAATTCCATTTAAAAATATTGTCGGAATTGCATGTGATAATGCATCAGTTATGACTGGATGCAATAATTCTTTTATGCAGCATTTAAAATTAGAAGTACCGCGATTAGTAACGTTAAATTGTATTTGCCATTCCTCCGCGTTTGTAACCAGTAAAGCTTGCRAAAAATTACCTTCGTCTTGTGAAAATTTAATTAGAAATATTTCCAYTTATATTTCGGGCAGTGCGAAAAGATGTGCAATCTTACGAGAATTTCAAGAATTCTTCAATGTGGAAAGGAATAAATTACTAAAATTATCAAATAACTAGATGGCTCATTTTACAAAAGTGTGTTGCTAGAATTCTTGAAAATTGGGAAGTATTAAAAAATTATTTTATTTTAGCAATTGTCGAAGACAAATTAAAATCTGCGGAAATAATTTTATCTCACTTGAACGATAACACAAAGCATATTTTTTATTTTTAAAATATGTGTTCAATTTTTTAAACAACTTTAATGCTTTGTTTCAATCACGTAAAATTTTAGTTCACAAATTATTTGAAAGTAGCCAACAACTGATTTGTTAATTATTTAAAAATTTTATGACTCTAAATTCATTAAAAAGTATTAATAATTTAGATGTAAATAATGAACAGAATATATTAAATTTAGAAAATATATATGTAGGATCAGAATGTGAGAGTCTTTTAGAATCATTRACTTTGGAATGTAGACAACAAATTAAATTAGCATGTTTAGATTTTTATAAAATTGCAGTTCAAGAAATGCTAAAACGTTTGCCAAACAAGGATCCTCTTTTTGAATATTTAACTTTTTTAGAACCGAAAATTGCTCTTTATGATGAAAGTAGAATAAAAATTAAAGATTTAACTTATATTGCCAGATTGATTGTAGAAGATATAGATATTACTAAATTAGATTTCGAATGGAGAATATTACCATCCATTTTTGATGATGAACAAAAAAAAGAATTAGCTTCTTCAGAGATTGACGAAATGTGGAGTAAAATAGTAGCATATAAAGATTTTAATAAGGAAGAAATCTTACCAAATTTAAAGTTATTGGTTGAAGTAGTTCTTTCTTTCTCTCATTCAAATGCCGAGGTCGAACGAATTTTTTCTATAGTAACAGAGTAACATGTAAAAAATAAAAAAAGAAACCGATTATCTAACGATACTGCTTCTGCAATTTGCGTAATTCGGTCAAGCTTTCAAGCGGAAGGCATTAATTGTACTAATTTTGAAATTGATCCTAAGCATTTAGAACTGCATATTGCACCAAATTTATATAAAAATCAATACAAATCTGATGATAATAAATAATTTTGCTTTTATTTTTTATTATTATTTTGCTTAAAGTCACACATCTAGCCAATATTTTGTAATACATGCTAGTCATTTTGTAATGCATGCTAGTCATTATTATTATTAATCTACATTTACATGTTTTCAGATCTTAAGTTTAAACCAAAGAGAAATTATTTATATATAGAATAATTATTTATGCAAAGCATTWATTTTTGTAATTATTTTTGTTGAATTTATTATTGTTTTATTATTGTTTATTATTGTTATTAATTTTTTTCTTTTTTCTTTTAATTTTATTTTTTATGTTATTATTAAAGATATAGATAATTTTAATATAATTTTAAAATACAAATAATTTTCAGTTTTTATGAAAATAATGATATATTTTTTATTTTAATATTAAATACAATATATAATTTTATAACAAAATGTATTTTTATTTTATGAATACTGRTAAGGTTTTTGGCAGTTTTCCTTACCCTTGCAACAAATGTTGGTATTCTATGAGATTCTGCCAAATAAAATATTTGAATTAATTTAATTAAATATGTGTTTGTTTTTAAATTACTTTACCTCTCCTCATTTTTCAGCTATATTATTATTAAATGTAGATTATTAAGTTTTTAATATTTATATGTTCATGTGTGTGTGTGTGTGTGTGTGTGGGTGGGTGTGTGTGTGTGTATGTGAAATAAATAAAATATATTAAAATTTTCAGAAATATTTAAAAAATTTTATATAGGCGACTAATAAACACCGTTTTACTAGTAACGGTTACTTTACTGAGGTCACATCTGACGCGCATGCGCGAAAAAAAGCGGCCCGTCTAACAACACTGTGTTGGGGGCGATCACCGCTAACAAAACTTCGTGGTTAGCTTTTGCTAAATTTGCCGAGGATGTTATGCGTGCGAAAGAGGAASCGGAACGAATTAGGGAAGCGGCGCGTCTCTTCCCGGAGGTCTTTGATCCGGGTTACACCCCCCCGATGGGATCCCGCCTTGTCGTGGCGGGGGGGCTCACCCGGTTCCGTGACCCCCAGGGTTCCGGGATGGCCGGATCCTCCTAAGAGGATCGGGACATCCCGGACCCGGGATGAAGCGGGCACGGGGGCCAAGAGGATCCCACCGCGGTCGCTCCTCGAACCGCTGATCCGCCGAGGCAGTAGTTGGGGTCCAACCCCAACGAGGGCTCGGTGGGGAGGAGTGGCGTTTCGCGGGGCGGCCGCAACGGGCAGGCGGGGCTCGTTAGACCTGTGTGGGCAGCCCGCCTAGGGGAAGGAAAACCCCGAAATCAAACCCGAGGAAGGACACCTCGTTAAAAAACCAAAAAATAGAAGATATGGCCATGGACAACGAAGATAGAAATAGAACCGGGAGGTCGGAGGCCTGGCTGCGGCAAAGGGGGGATATAGTCCCAGCCCCCCCCCCCCCCAGTCGTTCCATCATGGAGAATCCGGCGATGGGCTAGCCACGGAGTTGACCGCGAGCCCCGTGGCCGAATTGGCTATCGCGTGTAAGAAAAGGATCAGGAAGAAGGGAGGAGATGAGTCAGAAGGGAGAATAAGTCCTCTCCGCCTATATGGAGGAGGGGACCCTGAAGAAACGGAGGAAAAGTCGATGCAAGAAGAGGTAACGAAAGATCTAACGCAAGAAGAAACAGATCCGCTTGAGGAGTTTGGGCCACCCACTCGTATGGAGTGGGATATCATACGGACTCAAACAAAGGAAGTAATGGAGCACGATGAAGATCTAACTATCGGAGATAAGGTGTATTACCTAATAGAGGACTACACAAAAAGGATGTACGATGACAACAGCTCACGACTGGATGACATGCAAGTAGGGCGGATCATCGCTCAAACGGCTAGAGCAGTAGTGGATAAACTCCACGACCTATACAAAGGAATAGAGCAAAAACATAAAGGTTTATTGATGGATAAAGATGGATAAGAAGAAGGAAAGGCAAGAAGTTGGGATTCAAGTTGATAGAATCCCAATTAGGAAGGAAGACCGAGATATGACTAGCGATAGCCTAGAAAAAGGAAGAAGTAGAAGAGACGAAATGCTAGAAGCAATGGAGAAAAGAATAAAGAGATTAGAAGAAACACGGGAAGCTGAATCCAGAATAGTGGATAGGCCAACCGTACCAGGACCCGACAGTTGGAGTACAGTGGTCGGGAGGAAGGAAGCAAGAAAAAAGAAAGGGAACGTTCAACACCCCCGAGAAGAGGAAGCGTCAAGACAAAAGAGGGACACGGATCCAAAGAGGAATGAAGAGGAGGAGAAGAGGAAGGGAGGAAACAAACCTCTACGAGCTCTAAAGAGGAAATTACAAGAAGGAGCTGGAGTCCTTCTTGAGTTACAAGGAGGAACATTCGAGGAGTACGGCAAGGTTATAAACGAGTGCCAGAAGCGAATCAACTTAGAAGAACTGGGAATCCCTCCCATTGGCATTAGAAAGGCCAGGGGGAGAGGAATTCTAATGGAAATCCGAATGGATGAAAAGGAAGACGAAAAGGCTAAACTGTTAGCCAAGAAGATAAAAGAGGTAGTGAGCTCGGTGGAGGGGGCGACAGTGCGGTGCCCCCTCCGTCGAACAAGACTGAAACTTATTCGCCTCCCGTTTGGCGTGGGGGCCTCCGAGATAGCGGGAGCCCTTGCGAAGGCGGGAGGAGGTAGTGCCGAGGAAGTAAGGGTGGGCCCGCTCCGGACGACGGGATCCGGGGCGGGTACCGCTTGGGCGGATTGCCCAAGCAGGATGGCGGCGCGGGCAGCGGCGGCAGCTGGGCTCACCCTTGGGTGGGCCCGAGTGGGGGTCTCCCTTGAGAGGGGGGGACCCCCCCCCCCCCAGTGCCATCGCTGCCTGGCACTGGGGCACCTCAGGCGGTGGTGTCCCTCCGGGGTTAACCGAGGGAACTGCTGCCTGAGGTGCGGCGAGGAGGGGCACCGGATCGGGCAGTGTCGGGGAGAGCCGCACTGCCCGGTCTGTGCCCTGAGGGGTTTCCAGGCCGGCCATAAACCTGGAGACCCCTCGAGGTGTCGGCCGGTCCCTCCGGGGGTGGACCGCGGAGAGCGGTCTCCCCGGGAGCGACCGGCGGAACCCCCTTCCCCGGGTCCCGAAGAGGGACCGGGGGGAGGGGTACACGAGGGAGAAAGGGGGGCTTCGGCGCCTGGGGGGGACTTGTCCCCTCCGGGTGCCGAGGCCCCCTCCTCGCTGGATACCGGGGAGGGATCCAGCTGGGTGGGTGGGGTCTGCCCTACGACCGGGTCGGGGGACGCCCATGAAGGGCGTCCCTCGGGCCGATTGTGGGGCGGGAGCCTCTCTGCCTCCTCCTCCGACATGGAGGTGGAGGAGGAGACGGGGAGGCTGAGTAGGAAGCGTAAAAGCCAGGAGACCAAGGAGTGTACGGTTGTCCTGGCTTCCCTTCCCATCCCAAAGAAGGCGGATGGGAAGGGAAAAGCGAAGAAGAAGAAAAAGTAGGGGGGAGGCGGCGGGCCCGGGTCGAGGGGTGACTACATAGGGTTGCTCCGTACCGGGCTCGCTGCCTCCCCTCTTGGGAGACTCCCGACCTGCAGTAGTCCCCCCTCCACCTGGAGAATAGTCTTGGAGGAGGGGGAACGAGGAGAGGGGGGAGCCGGGAATTTACCCAAAGATAATGGGGGTCCTGGTTCCTTCCTCTTAGGGGAGGGGGTTCGAGCGGGTGACTCGAATCCCATCCCCGCTCCCCCACGGGGGGGCACAGGGTGGCGGTTAGTGGGCCGCTGCCCCGTTAGGTCGGGGGCGCGGGACGTCGACCTTGGTCGGCTGCCCGCGCCCCCCTCTACGAGTAGGGGCGCTCTCGGGCGCTTGGCTGGGGGTGGGACGTGTTAGTCGTGCAGATGCTCTGGATCCTGTCCCGCCCCCAATTAGGCGCGAGGTAGGCCACCCGCAGGTGTTTTAGTCGGTAGACTGGGGGTGCCACGGTGGCCCCAGGAGTCCGACATAACCCGGCGACCCTCCCCGGGGGAGCCGGGTACCCATAAAGGGTTTCACCTGCGATACCAAAAAAAAAAAAAAATGATCCGGGTTACAGTCATAATTAGTTTCACGGTATAATCGGTTATTTATTTATTTATTATTTATTTGTTTTTACTTGCTTTCTTATCTGGATTCCACATTTGGTTTTGTACTGTGTGGATCGAGCGTGTGGTGCGGCACTAATATTTGGTTTGTGTACACMCTTGTGTTGTCCAATATATACACTTTTACTTTTTACTTAATTTATTCTTCATACACCTTTACGTTTTAATTATTTATTTATTTATTATTATTCATTTATTAAATTGTACATACTGAATTGTACATATTATTAATTATCATTGTATATGTTATGAATTGTATATATTGTGTTGCTGTGTGTATACTGTGTTATATTTGTGCCGCGTGTATGTACGTGGACTATCCGTTCAACACGCTCCCCCTTGTATGAATGGTGAGTAAAAGTGCGGAGTGATTGGCGATGAATGCATGTGTTCTTTCCCTATCAATGTCTCGCTCTTTGCGAGGGATCGACTAGGGACTTTGCCTCCCCTATTGATTGTTACGGGTCCGGCTGCTGTCGTTTTGGCAACAGTGTTTACAAGTGTAGATTGATCGTTGCGGGAGGGGTATAGTGGTATGACTGTGAGCGAGTGAATGAGTGTATGTATGTATGAATGAGTACGAATGAATCAGACTTAGAGGGGGCTGTGTGTATTTGGTAATTAAGATGGACGTTTATGTGCCATTGGTTGGAGCTTATCGATGATGGAACGTGAAGTAGAACCTCCCCGATAGTATCACCACGTTCCGGAGTGTGTGTTGGACGGAAAGAGGGTTTTTTTTTGTTTTTTTTATGGTTTTTTGTTTTTTTGGGTATGGTGAACCGAATGCAGCATGGCGCGGCACTTCGAGTCCCACATTACCCCGAAGTTCGAACCTGTGGGGTGAGGGTTAAGTCCTGTCTGTTTTCGGTCAGGATAGAAGTCTGAGCACCCCCCTGCGGGTGAGGGCGGAGGGATGTGCATAAAGCATTTTCCCTCTATAATAAAAAAAAAGATCAAGTTAGATTCAGTTAGGTTCGCCAGCCCTGTCCGGCCCCGGAAGCGGGTGTCTTCGGACAGCCCGTGGATGGGGGTGCAGTGGCCGCTGCGACCGCACGCGCCCCCAGGTGGTGGATAGGGGAACGCCCACCAGATATGGTGGGTAGCTGCGAATAACCCTTCGGAGGAATAAGCAGTCGCGAACCAATGGCCTATAGGAAAGGAAAACTCAGACAGAAAACCCAGGGAAGAAAAACCCTCGAAACAAACCAACGTATGGTTCCTATTTATGGATAAAAATGAGTTTGGTGCCGGGAGTTCGGATCCCCGGAACCGGCAGGAGCGGGGTATTGTTCCAGCCCTCCTCAGGTCGGAGGAGCTTGCTCCTAAATCATGTGATGGACAGAACACCACCCAGATGTCCACGGCGGGCATCTGGGTTGATCTTGCTACCGCCGATGAGGGTGCACCCCCTCCGGAGTTTTACTCGCAGTTAAGGACGGCCCCTCCCGCGAACGTTGTGGAGATGCTGCCTGGGGGCCCTAGGGCTCTTGTGCCCAGGGAGTTCCTGGCGCGGCGTGAGCAGTATCAACGGGGTGTCGTTCGCGACACCATTTGCTGCCGCGATGGGGGGCGTTGCGCGGTTGTCGAGTGCTTCGACTTCCGGGGCTGGCTCTCGGGTCTTCGGCCCGGGGTCAAGCCCTTCTTCCTAAGGGAGGACCGCAACGGGGACCTGGTGCGGATCACGCACGAACGCGAGGACCGCGAGACATACGCGAAGGAGCGCGAGGAATATGAGGCGGAATTGGCTATGAATCCGGGGTCCGAAGTGGACCCCCCCGGAACGGCCAAGAGTCTGGCCCGGTGAAGAACCGGACACGGTGCTTCCCCCCTTGCTCTCCCAGAGCGGAATGCGGGGGGGAGTCCTGTGGACAGGAGCCGCTGCTGCTTTAACTGTGGCCGGGAGGACCACGTGGCGGCCGGATACCGCGCGCGGCCCCATTGTTTGCCGTGCGCGGAGAGAGGCCGCAAGGCCTCTCACCGGCCTGGAGGGAAGGGCTGCGCCCCGGTACGTGCCTCTTGGCTTGCCCGGGAAGAGCAGTCTCGATCTCCTGCTGCATCGCGCGGCTCTTTGGGCGCCGACGTCGATGCCGGGGGGTGAAGGGTTGGGACGGCTGGCGCTACCGGTGTCCAGTACGTAGCAGGGGGGTCTTGTCGATCCTCCTCCGCGGACACGGTGGTCATCCCGGCGGGGGCTGGGGATCGCAATGCCTCGCAGGGCTCGTCCCCCCGCAGCCCGCCTGGGAAGAAGGCTCGAGTGGCTGCTGAGTCCCCGGCGACTCTTCATGAGTGTGAGGAGGAGTCGAGGCCGCAGCGCGAGCCTCGCCAGCGTCCCCGTCGTCCGGCGCAGTCCCCGCCCGGCGACGAAGTCGAAGACGTGATG
>JANQDE010001415.1:1143-13090 GCA_037157785.1 Cephalotes varians
CTTTCTCGCTCTTCCTCATTTCCTTATTCTTTTTTTCTCTCTCTCATTTTTTACAAAAACACAGAAATTATTATTAAAAAAATTACAGATTGACAGATTCAGAAATATCTTTGGAACTCGAAGACATACGTGACGAATTTGAAAAAATAAACCCTACCGATTTGTTTACTTCAAATAAAATTTTAGATGAGATACAAATTCATGATTGTTCCGTGTAAATTTGCATTAAAAAAGAGAATATATATTTTTATATTAAATATCTATCATATATTAGTAATAAGTAGTAAATATATCATGAGACTAATATAGTATATTTTATAGTGATATTTTTTTATTTGCACATACATCGATTAATTTATTAGTTTTAGTCTTTGACAAATGGTATCTGTTTTTTTCATTAATAATTAAATAATTTTAAATCATTATAATGATAAAATATGTTTGTTAATATATTATTTTTATTATTTTTTTATATTAGTCTTCTAGCGAAATAGTAGGGTATGTTGATAGAATTGAATCACCTCGTATTGTTGGAAATAAACAACAATATAAAGTATTTAAATTTTATTTAAATAATGGAAATGGAAGAAAAATACAAATTGTAGCATGGAACAGTGATATCGACAACATTATACATCATATAATGCCGAATCATGTAATTCTCTTTTTCCATATTAATCAATTTCTTAAACAATATWACAAAAATTTAATAATATGAATTAATATTAAGCTCTATTTATGATTGTTTAGCACAAAAGTARTAACTTTTGCAAYATTATGTTRCAATTTTTCTAATTRTTAAGAAGTTTCATAAAAATAATTTATTTATATCTTATTGAAATAATTTTAAAATAGATTATTCACCTGGATGGTGTTCAAGCACGAATACTTAAAATCGCAATTTATAATAATGGAAATGTATCTTATGAATTATTAATACATAAAAATACTATTATCTCGAATTTGGGAAAGTATGAACCCATTCAAAAATATACAGAGAAACCTGTTTCAATAAAATTATATGAAATATTAAATGCATCTCAACGCGTTGGTATGTTCTATTATAAATCTATTGTATATACATTTCTGAATAAAATTAAAGAAGCATTTAAAATCAGAGCCAAAAAGAATTAAATTCAAAATTATGTAACTTTATGAAAAATCATATATACATATCATATACACATATACACAAATTAAAAAACTTTTTATGGAATAACTTCTTTTTTAAACAAATTCTTTTATTTTTAAAATTTAAAAAATTATATATTACATGTTACTATTTAAATATTTACATATATACTATAATTTGTAGTATTAGAAGCTTATGTTAAAACAAATTTTAATGAGACACATAACAATATACAATATAAATTAATTGGTTACAGATCCATAACCGATGGAACTTACAAAATAGAAGTACATGTCAAGTACAATAGAAGTACAAGTAAATTTTTCATATGATGAATATTGAAAACTTGGAATCAATAATGGAGATAAAATTCAAATAACAAGAGTTGTCCAAACTACAAGTACTATATATTTACATATTCATTAATAAAAATGGAACAATGCTCTACATAATA
This sequence comes from Cephalotes varians, assembly GCA_037157785.1. Classification (NCBI taxonomy): domain Eukaryota; kingdom Metazoa; phylum Arthropoda; class Insecta; order Hymenoptera; family Formicidae; genus Cephalotes; species Cephalotes varians. The sequence goes on from JANQDE010001415.1 coordinate 2,730, forward strand.
CAGTATTATGATATAATATAAAGTTTACTTTATTTATTTATACAATATAAAAAAATTTACCATTTAATATATATTTTAAATACTTCTTTATACGATAACATTTAATACATATATATTACAGGTGATCCGGTATATTTATTAGTCAATGACATTAAAGACATTCGTAAATTGAAGGGTCATATGCAGTTAAGTGAATTATTGCAGGGTGTATGCATACCGAAAAAAAGAAAAACAGAAGAAATTTTAAAAGAAGTAATTAAATTTATACATATAATAGTCGAAGTTAGTAGTACATACTTTTTTTAAACAACAAATTACTTCGGCTTCAATTTAAAATTATACTTTATGATTGACAAATAATCATAAAGTTTGTGCAATTTACAAGTTAAAAATTATAAAAATTCATATAATATTATTAAGCACCAAGATCAAATTTGACCAAAATAACCATAATACTTCTATTTCAGACTCAAAATAAAAGAAATTCTTTATAAAATAAAAGAAGAAAAAATTAAAATATATAAACATTAACATTTAAAATTAAACGGACAGATGAGAATTTAATTTATTTAAGCGGTCGCCGCTCTCTGCAATTCCTCAATTTCATCAAGACTTCTTGAAGGATGATAGTTATATATCATAATAATATTTTATACATCATAATAATATTGGGTATAAGATTGTTTGTTAACAAATATTGTATGTTTATTCGTTTAATTATTTAATGCACATTATTGTAACATTTATTTTACATAATAAATTAATATCAAATTTAAAAAATGTAGAAATTATATAAAAACAATTTTTATATGTACACAAAAATATTTTAAAAAATTATTAGACTTTTTTATGACTGCCATCAAATAAGCTTTGAAGAAACTCCACTTTGTGGAGGTTATTGTGCTTGTTAGTTGAGCCTTTATATATATTTCGTTTGTTGTTAAAAATAATATGTTTTGTCGAATTTGTTTGTGGTTATAATGCATCTAATGTAACATGCGTCACATATAAAAAAATCATATTTAAAAACTATGATTTGAATATGTGTAATTTATTTGTATATATAATAATAATATTGTTCTGTTAATGATATCATTTAAAATTATAACTAAAAATAAAGTTTTGGTGAAGAACCTTGTATCAAGATTATCAAGATTAATTTCTCATAAAAATAATTTCTATTTATATATACTGGTTAAATAATATAAAAATAAGATAAGAAGAAATAAAAAATAAATATAGAACATAAATAAAAAATAATTTTAACATTCAAATATAAAAGGGCTATAGGCCTAATTGGATGTTATTTGTTAAATTAATTTATTTTCTTATTTTCAATACAATCCAACATAATGCTTTCAACGCTATCGCGATATTATTATCGATACAATACACCTGACATTGATAATAGTGAGAGGACTGTATAATATTTAGACTTTATTAATGCGTATTTAGTTAGATAATAGAGAATAATAGAAAAACACTGAGGATGACCCGATAGGGGTCGAAAGCGCCCTCAAATTACGCGCCCAAACTATTGAGACTTATAACATAATTCAGACTGAAATAATAATTCGATGATCTTAGAAAATTATTTACCCATCACATCGATGGTCTCGATGCTATAAGCATCTTAAAAAACTGTTAAAATCTTACTGCGAAAAATATTACTTCAGCCAGGGTTTGGACCTAGACCTTCTGACTATCCGGAGCAGACATCGTTACCAATTCGACCGAGGCATATGGTAATATTTATCGCAATAACTGGTAATATGAAGAAGTGTAACGCATTGCAAGACCTGCGTGTAATATACAATTAACAATACCGCTCGTCTAATGTAGCAACAAACGAAATATATATAAAGGCCCAACTAACGAGCACATTATTATTTTTATGTTTAAAATTAAATAAATATATCAAAATTATGTTTTATATAATTATTATAATTTTATTTAACATATTAACGACGGGGCATTTTTATTAAAACTTTCCTATACGACGGGTTTAATGATATAGAATTCCTTCAACATGTGTATACTAAAATATAATAAGTATTTTTATAATTAATATATTTTATTGAAATTTTCAGGAGTTATATGTGGATAATATATATTTCAATAAAACGAGAATTCTCATTTCCCGTCGGTAACGTATATTTCAATGAAACGAAAATTCTCGTTTCCTATCGGTCCTATCGGTGTTAAATATATTTTATCTGTTCGCTTTCGACATAAGCTTCTTCGCTTTTAATTGCTTGTGCTTCGCTATCACGATCAACTGGAAGGGTATCGACAATGAATTTTACGCACGAGAAATAAGTTAAAAAAGATTAGGATAAACTTAATTTTGGATATCTCTTTATATTATTTTTTGATTTAGTGTGTATATGAGTACATTCTCGTATGCACACATTGCACAAAGATAATTTTTTCAAAAATTTCAATCATTTAACTCTCTTGATGAATTGAAAATTAATTTATTCTTAAAAATAATTAAACAATAAAATAAAATAATATATTAAAAATGAGAGTTTATAAATATGAATATGATAATAAAATTTTATTTTATACATGTGTATGTGTTTTAGAGAGTTTAATTTACAAAACTTATCTAATCATATCTTATCTAATAGTGGCATAGAGTAAAATTCATTAGTGAGAAATTGCTCTAGAATGTAAGGCATCGATAAACCAAGAATATCTTGAGCAGGATTATGGATTTTGATCTGTCTCATCAGAGCTATGGATTTTGATCTGGATGTCCCTACCATTCTGATGATTATTGATGAATCCGCTATCTGAATCATGAATGTCCTAATAGGCCGATTATTGATGTTTTTAATAGGAATCACTATTCATCTGCTTGGCTCATTTAAGTCTGAAATTAGTCCCAACTCTAATACTTATACTGAAAATTAACCAGAACACCATTAATAACACTTAATAATGATACTAATATATAAGCAACGGAAAATATCTCTACCTGTTGGGGATGTAGCTCTCGTCTAGCTTATAATCCATGCATATGTCACAAATAGTTGTTTTCCTCATGAACTGTATGTTCACCAAGTGAGGCAATTACCCACGCCAAATCCCAGCTTATAACCGGATAAACTCCAGATCGCATAGTTTCTGACCTCCTGTACTTAGCCAGTCAGTTGCTCCTACGTAATTTATCACTTAGAAATTAATTGGATCAATTATGTGATAAAAAGATATCAAAGAAATTGCATAACACTCACCATTACTATTAGTCTTATTGCTCATGGTTAGATTAGGCTTCTTCAAATCGTTGTTCTAGCATAGCGATCCGTTATCTAACGCTTTTCTAACACTTGCTGGAATATCATACGAAATAACAGCAAATCGCACGACCTCCGGATACATTACAATAATTGTTTTTAACGTCTCCCAGCAAATATTTCGACGCCCACTTGTGCATTTAAAAAACCAGACTCGCTCTCGATTTGTCATTGATACTTCTTGAGACTTTATCAGTTTAAATCTTGACAAGAGGTCTGTTTTTTATTCCTGCACTCTCTAAACTTGTGTACACGATGCAATAAGTTAAAGTGAAATAAACATATGTTTATTGTTGACCTAAGATTTCAAATCTGCAATTACATGCGTGAAATAAATAATTGTTCGAATTCGATTTTTTTTACGTCATAACACATATAACACGCACGTAACTGTCAAAAACACGCAATTTCAGCGATGACAGCCACTCGCGAAATAGGCGCAAGAGAACCAATCGGCATCGCGGAAAAGCGACAACAATAAACTTCGATAGATGCGAGTAATCGATGTCATGCCTTTTTTAGAAATGGATACTGAAGTTGGACTTAAATTTTGGAGACTTTCATTTATTGGATGTTATAGCTAACATGTTGCTTAAAAGTTCTACGTTTATTAAAAGCCTTAATATGCCTTTGTATCGGAATAATATTAATTTAAAAATTGATATTCCATATTCGCTGCTTTTACCCTAATTCTATTTAACATATCTTAAAATAGCAGGTTTTAAATAAAGTAGAAAAAAATCTAAGCGTTCTGTTACTTTCTAGTTTCGAAGTTCTTCAAATAAACACTGTTCACGAATGAAATAAATTTATTTAAGCAAAAAAGACTGAAATAATATTTATTTTGCTATGTGAAAAATGTATTTTTAGTGGACCGATAAGCCAAGTAAATAACAGCACAGAATAATGGCCATATCTGACTAATAACTTAAAAAGAAAGCTTATAGTGAATTATAACTTATGGAGTGAGCTATAATTACTTGTGTGTTTCAAAATCGATTCAAACTCAATTAATTTTAATTTTAACTTACTCTTTATAAAGACTTTATACAATCAAGGTAAGTTAATGTATAAAAAAATTTTGTATCCATGCATTTTTATGTAGTGCTACCTTTGAATATATAGTCTGTACTACAAGAGCGTCGCCATGGTTTTTCTTAAAAAAAAGTATTTGTAAAAATCGATATAGCCTTAAAATAAAGTATCTGGATTACTATCTTTACTTAATGTGACATCCAATCTCCATGATCACTATTACAACTGGATTTTTCAGGAGGACAACGATCCACATCATAGCCGTCTCTGCAGTGAAAAGAAGAAAATGGGATCACCTCTTGCAGTAGCTCTAAGTAGTAAGCTTCAAGGAAAGAGAATATTTACCATCAAACAGCTAAATCGTCACCTGCATGAGATTTAGAAATCTTTACCCTGCACTTTTATCGAAAATTTAATTAATTAAAAATATGCCCCGTCGCTACCAAGCTATAATCGAGAATCGTGGAGATTGGACGTATTAGGTAAACGCATCGTAATTCAGATACTCTATTTTAAGGCTATAATGTCAATTTTTACAAATACTTTTTTTAAAGAAGGAACCATGATGACGCTCTTGCGTATATTAGTTTGTCGATATACAGGCCCATTTTAATCTAACCACTCAAATAACTCACTGGGAATTATCCAAATCAAAAGAAGTTTCGGGACAAAAGTTTCCTATTTTTGGGGGGAAATTAAATGGTGACCTTGAAGTTGACCTTGAAGTCGATTTTCAAGGTTATTTCAAGATCTACTTCATTTTTTAAAATAGGAACCCCTATTTTTGATCAGATTCTGATAGTGCTTGAAATTTTGCGTTCAACCATAATTTTAATAGGGGTCAAATGTCATTTCAAGGTCATTTCAAGGTCAAAACGTCAAAATAACAGCATTTTTAAGGTTTTTTAAGGTAAACTATTTTTTTAGAATAAACGCCTGTTTTGAACCCTGAAATTTCAAAAAGCATGAAATACCGTCTTCAGCCATATGCGTCATGCAAAGGGTCATTTCACGGTCAAATAGTCGAAAAACTCCATTTTTTAAGGTTTTTTATTTAATTTTAGCTTCAGGTTGTGTGACATTTAAGATTTATCAATCTTAGTTTGAAAAAAAATTAGTCGTGACCTTAAACTTCACTCTGGAGCCAAAAGTCGAAGTTACTTCAAAGTCAAAGGTCAAAATAATGAAATTAAAATAATGACAAGCACCCCGATGGAAACAAAGTTCTGCCACGTTAAAGTCGTTATTCCTGGGGAATGCTGACAGGAGAAAAATTTTCACCATGCAATATCGTCAATTGAAGTCAAAATTATGTTTATAATCAGCATTTATTTATAATTTTTTTTTTTTGACCTTGAAATGACCTTGACATGACATTTGACCCCTATGAAAATTCATATAGTTGAACGCAGAATTTCAAGCACTATCAGAATCTGGGATCAAAAATAGAGATTCCTATTTAAAAAAATGAAGTAGACCTTGAAATAACCTTGAAAATCGACTTCAAGGTCAATTTCAAGGTCACCATTCAATTTCCCCCCAAAAATAGGAAACTTTTGTCCCGAAACTTTTTTTTATTTGAGTCATTCCCAGTGAGTTATTTGAGTGGTTAGATTAAAATGGGCCACCCTGTATATCGACGTATATGCCAAACTAATTAATTTCTCGGAAAAGAAAAAAGATATTTGAACGATTAAAAATGGATTTCAAAGGAAAAGAGTAGTACTTCCAGATACCATAACGAGTTTTGGGAAAAAAATTGACCTCGTGGTGTAACATAACATCAAATATATTTAAAAAATGTGTTTTTTGCACATTTAGATTAGAAAATCTCACAATCCTGATGTGATAGAGAAATTCTGAGGTCAGATTCGTATTCTACGCAAAAAATTACATCTGAAAACCTTATTAGACTTAGAACAGCCGGATGGTGTTGGATTGTGTTATATATAGAACATAAAATAATAATAAAAAAATATAACATTTATAGTCTTGTAAAAAGCCAGTGACCAAAAAGATAAATCTAAATATGCATGCACAAACACACTCAAAATCGATTCAAACCAAACTTCATATGTGTTTGTAAATTAGGTTATTGTTCGCGTTTGCGAATTTTACTTACATGTAAATGTATAATCTGTTAAATCTGTTTTGGATATACGAGATTAAAGAGTATGTTAAACTGAAATTAAAGTTAATTTTGGCAGAAAGGAGTATTAAACGTTTATTACTAGCCACGTTTTACAGCAATATGATGAAAAATAGATCATATGTCATTGTTACCTTTCGTCATTTACCTATGATACCTGGGATATTTTGGGAAATAGGAGGCGCAACGTGCACAAAATAAAATCAATTGACAGTATAAAATAAGATTGTAAGCGTAAATCATTAAACAAAAAAAGGAAAATCTACTATAGAAATTTTTTTATAAATTATTTATGCACATCTGTATTATGTATGTTTCATATATTTTTTAAATTTGAAAAAAAATTAAATAAATAATAAAACAAATAAGATGTTCTTCGAATGTCGCTGGTATAATAATAAACAAATAAAAAGAAGAAGGGCCAACAAACGAGCCAAGGCTGTTATATTCGAAAAAATGACGAGTTTAATAACAATAGCGAAAATAAAATCGTATATATAAACGACGTTTCGGCTACACAGAGCCTTCATCAGTACATAAAAAATTACAAAATTAAAACGATAATGAATAATGCGATGGCATGCATCATTGCATCTACAATTTCACATAGATAGATTTCGTTAGATGTTCTTACAGATCGTGGGTTACCCGCCCAATGGAAGTCATGGTGCAATGGTCCATAGATTCTAAGAGTTGCTTGTAGTCCTGTCGTGATACGTTGCCTTTCGTCCATGGATGTAAAAAAATTTTTTTGTGAAAAATAGGAGACTTGTTCTTCATTAGACGGTGAGAACAAAGGAGTCCAAAATTAACCAGAATTGGTAGTCCAAAAATTAAAGCATGATTTACAGTCATCAATACGGTAAAAAACTGAATGAACATAGAATGAAGATGATACAAGTTATAATGAGAACGCAATAGAAATTATGTAATGAAAGTTACAGAGTTAAAACTTACAGAAGGAATCCAATTGACGGATTAATAAATTATGTGTCGCACGCAACTATGACCGAAATGTTAAAAGCTTATGTATGTCGACGTGTCAACGTCAAACTCGCAAGTGGTAAGTGGACGGTCCGTAAAGACAATATAAAGTAAATAAGAACGACAATAACATTAAGATGTACAGTATGTGCGATATGATATAATACATGCTTAAAGGCGTAAAGAGCGAGACCAACACTTTATAGTAAGAGGCATAAATTCTACATCTTGGAGAGCACATCAAAGATGTCGAAATAAGAGTCGTCCAACAATTCAGTATTCCTCTGTGCATTCAGTCCATTTGGTTGCTCCTTAATGTGCAACATTTCAGATACACACCTTTTATAGTAATTCGATTCTGAATCTAAAATTTGGATGTTTTCCCAATCAAATGTATGACCAAATTCCAACGTATGCTCGGTTACTACTGAATGTTTAGACGAGACAGATTTGATGTTGTTATTATGTTCCTTAATGCGGATTTTTAGATGCCTTTTCGTTTGGCCAACATACGAAGCATTGCAATTTTTACAAGAGATTTTGTAAACTACATTATTGTTTGAGAATAAGTTATTCACATCCTTATGCACCCTGATATACCCTCCAAGATTATTAAGGACACGATATCCCGTAATATGTTTCGATTTATCGACAGCGGAGGCCACTAATTCCGATATTTTATTAATATACGGCAGCACTAGAATTTTTCTGTTATTATTTTCTATTGTAGAATTATTGTTCTTGCTGGATTGGTTAGCGGATTGATTGTATTTATTGTGTATGAGTGTTTTGAGTCTGTGATTAATTTTGTCAAAGATTAATTCTAGAGGATAGCCGTTCTCTAGTAATAGATTAATGGTGAGTTCCAGGTTTTTTTGGTGGAATTTCGGATATGATAGGAGAAATGCCCTATCAGTTAAACTGTAGATCATTCCGACCTTGTGGCAGAGTGGGTGACTAGAGTAAAAAGAAAGGAATCTTCCGGAGAAAGTTCGTTTATGGTACCAGTCGATGTGGATTGTATTGTCAGATAGTGTCAGGAGCAAATCCAAGAAACTAAGAGAACGACTCTCCTCATATTCAATGGTGAATTTATCGAAGTCTTTCGTGATAACTATTGAAAGATCTCAAAATGGTATCGGTGCTATCAGAAGGAATGGCCATCGCAATATCGTCGACATAACGATAATAAAAGGTTGGCTGACAATTGATTCTATTAAGACATTCGGACTCCAAATCTCGCATGACCACATCTGCGATCACCGGTGAAAGGGGTGACTCCATCGGAGTACCGTATGTTTGCTTATAGATTATGTTATTGAATGTGAAGTATGTGGATGTTAAAACAAAATTTACAGCAGATATAAAATCGTTTTTCGGAATTTTTGTATTATGTTGAATATTTGCCCATCTCTTACTAATGCCTTCGATCGCCAATTCCAAAGGTACATTAGTGAAGAGTGATATCACGTCTAATGAAATCAAAACGTCGTTTTTATTTGTTTGAAAAAAAATTATTGGATAATAAGGCTGTATTCAGGAAGCATGCTATCGTGCAACAGACACTAACACTAGCAGACGTTTTCGGGGAGATTATAAAGAGCTTACGCTTTCGAGCTGCCCAAACGGTACTTTGAGTAAAATTCTCCTAATATGGCCGATGTAGTGCGAATATATGAACAAAAAAAAATAGTAGTAAGTCTTCTTGTCCTGAAGGAATTAATAGAGTCATCTTCATCTGATAGTAAAGAAGATTTGGATGCACTTACTAATATAGAAATAGCACATTAAAGAAAAATTCCAAGAAATGAATTAAAGAATTATGTGGAAGAGGTGGTACCTAAATGGAGAGATGATGAATTTAAATCACATTTTAGATAATAATGAATTATCTGCTTTTAATAATCTTTAAGGTTTTATATATCATCATAGTACAGGAAAAATTCACTTGTTTGTTCGTAGCAAGAGATTAGCCGTATTTTATGTTTATTCTAATTTTTAGTTCAAATTTTTCGTAGAATGTCCAGAACTATTTTTGAATTTGTACTTTCAATAATTGTTCAAGAATTGAGAAGATACTATCCAGAAACTAGAAATGATTTCTTCAGAGAAACAGTTTCTTATCGCTATTTGGAGAATGGCTACTCCTGATTCTTGCAGATTAGTATATCATGTCTAATAATAAGACCCATTCATGTAATTTGATTCATAAATTTACTGTTCTAGATCAATATGCGAAAAATTTAATGTGAATCGATCAACAGTTTTGTTGATAACACGACAAGTTATCGCGGCTCTTGCAGATTTAGCATCAATATTTATCAAATGGCTAGTAGGAAACAATATTCAAGAAATTTGGAGGTTTTGAAGTAATCAGTGCTTTTCCAAAAGTTATAGGAACTATAAATGAGACTCACATCAATATCCCATCCCCACGTATAAACTCAGAGGCCTATGTTAATTGAAAAGGCCACTATTCAATTCAACAGATTCGTAATATGTACCTAAATAAAAAAAAAATCTTTTGTCTAACGATATATTATACTAATTATTACAAGCAATGAGCAATGAGCCTAGCTAGATGTCGGTAGCCAATTAAAATTATTTATTATTATGAATTATTTCTAATCACAATTAATGTATACAATGATAGAGCGCTTTCGACCCTAATCGGGTCATCCTCAGTAGCGATGTAAATAATAACGCATAAACATATAATTAACAGTCAAGCACATTTCAACATTACGCAAATTTTTCTTATAGATGTTTCCGTGAATTAATCGTTGTTCCTCCCAACATCAGTCCAATGATCGAAAAGCCATACAGTTGTCATTAAGGGGATCCTGGAGTGGAAATCGAACTCGTATGAGGTCGATAAAACAGATTTTAGT
>JANQDE010001416.1:2128-14745 GCA_037157785.1 Cephalotes varians
GATTTATTTTTTAAAAATAAATGATATACATATTATTAGAGTTCATTATTAAATATTATTTAAATTCAGTGAAGTGACGCAATTTAGTGAAACTATCATTTGGGTTAAAACAACAGTATTTTAGATATTATTTGAATTAGTAAAGTAACGAAATTTATATTAATATACATATTATTAAGATTTATTATTATAGAACTTTCGAATAATGGAATTATAACTTGGCGCCATTTATTTGATATCAAATCTTTTATACAAATGATATACATACAGTAGCGCTCAAAAGTATTTTGACAAGGACAATAATTGAGCTAATTTAATACAAATAAAAGACACAAATATACAACTATTTTTTATTGGAAGAAACTTGATTTGTCTACATATTTTTGTAAAAGAAATTGTAGTTTGATAACAAAATTACAAAACCAAACTGGAAATAAAGAACCTGATTGATCAAAAGTATTTTGACACTGTAATTAAATAAAAATTTTTAACGCTTAAACATCATCTTTATTTTTAAATAAATCAATATTTAGTAGCATATCCATTAGCCTTTATAACAGCATTACAACGAGCCGGCATCGAGTCGCCTAACTTCTGTATTCCAAAGGAATTTTTTCCAACTTCTCCTTAAGAGCTTGAAATAAAGCCTCTTCATTCGAATAATTTTGACATCTTATTCTGCGATCTAACTCCTCCCATAGATGTTCTATGGGGTTTAGATCAGCACTTTGACTTGGCCATTCGAGAACCTTGACTTTTTTACGTTTCATAAATTCGGTTATGTGCTTGGACTTATGTTTTGGATCATTATCGTGCTGAAAGTACCACCCAGGTGGCATGTTCTCTTTAGCATAGGGTAGCATTTGCGTCTTTAATATGTTCTCATACATAAATCGATCCATATTCCCTTCAATGCGACCTAGCGGTCCAACTCCATAGCGTGAAAAACAGCCCCAAACCATAACACTGCCGCCTCCGTGTTTGAATGCCGGTGGGCACTTGGTATCGAACATCATATCTTTTGTTAACAGGACGTCGAATGTACTTAATCCCATCAGATGACACTAAATTAAATTTGCTTTCGTCGCTCCACAAAATACTAGACCATTCAGAACTCGTCCATAGTTTGTGCCGTTTTGCAAACGCAATTCGTAACTTCTTGTTCTTTACAGATATAAAAGGCTTCTTTGTTGGTCGACGGTCGTGTAATCCATAAGATATTAGACGACGTTTGACGGTTGAGACATGAATATCCGTGTCGTAATTTTTTTTCAGTTCGTTTTTTATTGCTATTGCCGACTTACGAACATCACTAGCGGATAGTCTTTTTATTATGCGATCAATAGTAAGAGTTGTTTTTTTCGGACGACCACTTCGGGACTTGTTTTCGATAGTTCCTCGTTTATTGAACACTTTATTCCATATACTAACAAGCTGTCGAGACACGTTAAAATTACGTACAACTTCTGCTTGTGTTTTTCCTTGTTTTAGAGCGGTTATAACAGCTTTTTTAAAGTCAGTGGAATATTCTTTATACTTCGGCATGTTTAAAGAATCACAATAAATTGATATAAACACAAATCAAATAATACTACAACCGACGCTTTGGAAAACTCGAAACTAAATGACTTGTCAAAATACTTTTGAGCGCAAGATATGGAATGTTTGTCATTCAGCGCCTACTATAAACAAACAAGTTCAAACTTGTTGTTTACTTATGACCTGCAATCACACTCAACTATAAACTAAAACGTTTTTTATTTAGCACTATGTAACGCGTAATAATAAAGAATTTCTTGTTGTCAAAATACTTTTGAGCGCTACTGTATATTATTAGGATTCATTATTAAATGTTATTTGTAAATTTCAGTAAAGTGACGCAATTTTGTGATATGACACTTGAGTTGAAATAGTAGAAACCCACTTAATTTTATTTTTTAATTGTGTTATTATTATTATATTAAATTTGTTGTGTTATTATTATTATATTAAGCTACCATTTGGATTTAGCTGTCGAGATAACGAGATGAAACTTGGCGCTACTTATTGATTTCAAATCTTTTATACAAATGATATTATTTGGACTGAGCAATATTATACAAATAATGGATTAAGTTTTATTTTTTAAAAATAAATGATATATATATATTATTAGAGTTCATTATTAAATATTATTTAAATTCAGTGAAGTGATGCAATTTAGTGAAACTATCATTTGGGTTAAAACAACAATATTTTAGATATTATATAAATTTAGTGAAGTAACGTAATTTAGTGACACAACACATGAGTTTAAATAAAAGTAAGTTTAAATAAAAAGAAATGTATCACTTACAATTAGTTTCATTTTAAAGATATTATCACTTTGATTAGAACAACATTTTAGATATGATTTGAATTTAATGAAATAACATTTAGATTGAAATAGTAGAAATGTACCACTTAGTTTTATTCTTTAATTGTGTTATTATAATTAAAGCTACTATCACTTGGGTTAAAACACAATATTTCCTCCAAGCAATGCGTAAACTTGTCGCGTTTTTTACCTTTTTTGAAAAGGTAATTTTTTAAGGTAATTTTGTAGAGATTGGGATAACGTTAAAATCCTTGACGTAGAGTCTAATTACAACAAACGTCTTATTTCCGAGATGATCTATATTAAAAAACAGAAACATGGTTTAAATGCACAAACGGATACCGCGTTACTAGATCCCATTTACAATGGGATAATCTTTTTGGTGCGACTTTATGATATCAGTTTTCCATTCTATAACGTATTTATTGTTTGCGACAACATGTGACAAAGGACGTTATTTAACTATTTGTATTTTGTCTTTTACCGGAATGACACCACATATAACTTAATTTTATTTGACTGATTTTTGTACATGTCGGTTTCTTGCCTATTTTCGGTAAGGCTTACAATTTATTTAACTACTTTATTTTGACCTTATTTTGACTTTCTTTACATTTACTTCTTTTTAATTTTTGACTTTCGTCACATTTTACTTCTTTAACTTTTATATCCCTTGACTCTAATATTAGCACTCAAGACGAATTAGACTTGCCAGCTAGAAGAGAGACCGATATCTACTCAAAATCATTTATATCCCACTCAGGGCTCAATACTGTAGCCGAAACGTTTGGAAATACACTTTGTTGCACCATACATAAGGAGGACTTTCATCCTTTCCTTCTACGCATCAGCAGAGGTTCTATTATCTCGTTTTAAGATAAATACTTTTAAACAAAAGTTGTTCTGTTTTTAAAGACGCTTCTAATGATATGTATATGTTGTGTAGGTAAGTACATATTTCAATTGTTTATGACATCTGTTTGTTATAAATAATAGTGTAGGATTAAGATTTCCTTTTATTTCTTAAGTTTTCCTCTTATTCTTCCATGCGTTTATATAATCTATATTTATATATGTATACATATACTTGATGTATAACGATTGTAATTTGCTTATCACGGTGTATTCGGTGAGAACGATGAGATTAGACGTGATTGAAAACAAACAAAAAAAATAAACGCGAAAGCGAGAGAGGTCAGGTTCAGGGCAAAGAAGAAAAACAGAGGCAGATTGATGGGAAAGAAAAAGAAACGTTCTCCTCGTTCAATCCAAGTCTTTTTCTCTTTGTTAAACGTGGGAAATAAACACCTTGAGTATTTATATACTTGAGTACTATTACTGAGAACACTACTTAATTGTAGTCTTAAATAAATCTCACAATTGGGGGCTCGTCCGGGATTGAGACTGGTGAGAAATCGGAGATAAAAGGAAGCATGGAACACGACGAACGACGAAATGACGATGCAGACGACATGCAGCAAATCGACATGATGACGATAGCTCAGCTCAAGGAAGAGCTTAGAGGACGCAAGTTGAAAGTAACAGGAAATAAAGTCGATCTTGTGGCTCGTTTAAAGGCGGCTGTGGCCCTGGACGACCAACGCGAAGACGAAAGCATTAGCGATGAGTCCAACGACGAAGATGACGACGAACAAGACGATGTTCAGGGAGACGCTAAAGACAACGAAGCACGCGGTCGATTGAGAAAATTTGTACCAACTTTCAAAGATGTAGAAGAATCGATCGATACTTTCAGTGGAGATGATGGTAAAGATATTAAGTCATGGATTAAAGAGTTTGAAGATTTAGCGAAACTGTGCGAGTGGAACACGATGCAAAAGACTATATACGCAAAAAGGCTGTTGCGGGGMTCTGYTMGCTTGTTCGTAAAATCTGACGGTTGTAGGAAGACATGGAAATCCATCAAGGCCGCCCTGAAGACGGAGTTTATGTTGAAAGTGGACAGTCGCGCGGTGCACAAGGAGCTGCAACGAAGAAGAAAGAAGACCGATGAATCATATCATGAATATTGCTACAAGATGATGGAGATAGCGGCACGAGCAGACGTCGAGATGAAGGCGATAATTCAATACATTATTGATGGTATAGACGACGAAGGAGTATCGTAAGTCAATTTTATACGGCGCAAAAACTATTCGCGAATTAAAAGACAGATTCGATACGTATGTAGAAATGTATGGTAAAATTAAGTCAAAGGCAAGCGAAAATAGAAAGAAACTGTTACCGAATACAGAGAATAAAGATGCGAAGCGGGACACGAAACGTTGTTACAATTGCGGCAATAATGATCATTTAAGTGCGGTTTGTCCTTCGAAAGGATTAGTACGAAGTGTTTTAGATGTAACAAACATGTTCACATAGCGTCAAAGTGTTCTGAAAGCGGAAATACAGAAAAAAAAGTTGTAATGTCATACGGTCCGATTCTGAGAAATGCCGTAAAGATATTGTCATAAACGAAATCAAATTCAGCGCGATAATTGATTCAGGTAGTGATATTAGTTTGATGAGTGAAGAACTATATAAACAGATAGGCTTACCGACTCTCGGGAATCGTACGATTAAATTCCGAGGAGCAGGCTCGGGAGAAAACATAACGTTAGGAGACATTCGAGTAAAGATTTGCATTGACATGGAAATTTGCGATATCATTGTACATATTGTTCGCGACGGAATGATTCCGCAAGGTATGCTCATAGGATCTGATTTTTTGAATAATGTCGAGGTATGTATTAAGAAAGGAGTTGTTAAAATTTCGAAGATTACGGATGACTCAATCGAACTGTCGGAAGTCTATAAAGTAGATGTAATTCAAGACGATAAAGACGTAGACTTGACGCACATTAAAGACGAATATTTGAGGAAGGAAGTAGAATGTTTAGTAAAAGAGTATAAACCAATGAAAGAAAAAGACGTAAAGGTTAAGATGACTATTATTGTAAACGATGATATTCCGGTTATACAAAGCCCGCGTAGGTTATCCGTGACAGAGAAAGCGGAAGTAGATTCGCAACTTCGTGTGTGGCTTAACGAAGGTATAATGCAACCGTCGTATTCGGACTATGAGAGTCCGATCGTACTGGTTAAAAAGAAAAATGGCGCAACAAGAATCTGTGTAGATTATCGAAAGCTGAATGAGAAAATAGTGAAAAGTCGGTATCCTCTACCATTAATCGAGGATCAGTTGAATCTTCTGTAAGGTGCAAAAATTTATAGTACCCTAGATTTAAAGAATGACTTTTTTCACGTGTCAGTCGAAGAAACAAGTCGCAAATATACAGCTTTTGTTGTTCCTAATGGACACTAAGAGTTTTTGAAAATGCCGTTTGGCCTCTGTACTTCTCCAGCATATTTCTAAAAATATATAAATGCAGTCTTTCGTGACTTAACGGCGGAAAGAATTGTGGCAGTTTATATGGATGACTTGATTGTGCCTTCGATTGACGTGCAAGAAGGACTGTCACGACTTAGGCTAATGTTAAATACAGCCGCTGAATACGGGTTATCATTTAATTGGAAAAAATGTCAGTTGTTAAAGTCGAAAGTTAATTATCTTGGATACATTATAGAGAATGGAAAAATTGCACCTTCTCAAGAAAAGACTGATGCTGTAAAACATTTTCCGAAGCCGACGAATATTCGTTCAATACAAAGCTTTTTAAGGTTGACAGGATATTTTCGCAAATTTATATATCAATACTCTTATATAGCACGACCATTAACAGATCTTCAGAAAAAAGATGTAAAGTTTAATTTTGGAAAAGAACAGAAACATGCGTTTAATCAGTTAAAACTGGCTCTTAGCGAAAAGCCTATTTTGCCTATTATACTGTCCGACAGCGGAAACAGAACTTCACACAGACGCGTCTGCGTTTGGTTTTGGCGCAATATTGTTACAACGTGATAGCGAAGATCGAATGTTCCATCCGATATATTACGTGAGTGGCAAGACCACACCGGCCGAAGCGAAATACAATAGTTATAAGTTAGAAGTCTTAGCCATCGTTAAAGCATTAAAGAAATTTAGAGTATATTTGATTGGAATTCCGTTTGTTATTGTGACTGATTGTAAAGCGTTTACACAAACTATGAAGAAAAAAGACGCAAGTAGCAAGATGGACATTCTTCCTTGAAGATTTTCGATATACGATTGTACATCGTCCTGGCAACAATATGCGTCATGTGGACGCCCTGAGCCAACATCCGTTATCCAGCAGCTATGTTGGTAGAGGAATGCGAGGACAGTGTATTAGTGCGACTTCGTTGAAATCAGTTGGAAGATACAGACTTGAAAGATATCAGAAAACAGGTAGAAGCAAAGCAAGCAGATGGATTTGTAATTGTAAACGGACTGTTATGCAAGGAGGTTAACGGCGAAACTCCAATTGTCGTACCGAAACTGATGCAGATTCCCATAATTCGACAAATTCATGAAAGAGGTCATTTTGGGAGTACGAAGACAGAACAGCTTCTGAAAACTGACTATTGGTTCAAGAATATTCGTCCGAAAGTAGAGAAAGTAATCCAAAATTGTCTTACGTGTATTATGGCAATGAAAAAAACTGGTAAGCTGGAGGRATTTCTACACCCAATTGCAAAAGAAGCTCCATTAGATACTTATCATRTAGACCATTTAGGTCCAYTGYCGTCGACGCAGAAGAAGTATCRATACATATTTGCAGTAATAGATGCTTTCACTAAGTTTGTGTGGCTTTATCCAACGAAGAGTACCAGTACGGCGGAAGTTCTTGACTTTTTGATGAAACAGTCAGCTATTTTTGGAAACCTCAGACGAATAATTTCCGACCAAGGATCAGCATTTACATCCGGCGATTTCAAGACTTATTGTGAAGATGAAAACATTGTACATGATTTGATTGTCATCGGTGTACCAAGAGGTAATGGTCAGATAGAGCGTATGAACAGGACACTAATTCCGTTGCTGACCAAGCTGTCAATGCCACAGACAAACCAATGGCATAAGTTCGTAGCACGAGCGCAACGGTATCTTAATCAAGTGCCAAGCCGAAGCACGGGTAAGTCACCATTTTACCTTTTGTTTGGGACACGAATGAGGTTAAAGGAAGATCAGCTAGCAGAAATTCTGGAAGTCGAAAATACTCTCATTTTCCACGAAAAACGTGATCAGTTACGAGAAGAAGCGCGTGAAGCGATTTCGAAAATTCAAGCAGAGAATAAACAAAGTTACAATAAAAAAAGGAAGAAACCGTTATGCTGAAGGAGATCTAGTGGCTATCTAACGAACGCAAAGTGGATCAGGCCTAAAACTCTCTGCGAAATATTTGGGACCCTACCAAGTTAAACGTGTTTTGCGGAATGACCGATACATCGTAGAAAAGGTAGGCGAAAGAGAGGGTCCGCGGAGAACTTCAATGGCTGTTGACCACATGAAGATGTGGATCAATTTCTCCGAAGATTTACCGAATGACGAGAATTCAATAACGACATCTGGGGCCAGATGTCAGTCAGATGGTTGAGTGTAGGATTAAGATTTCCTTTTATTTCTTAAGTTTTCCTCTTATTCTTCCATGCGTTTATATAATCTATATTTGTATATGTACACATATACTTGATGTATAACGATTGTAATTTGCTTATCACGGTGTATTCGGTGAGAACGATGAGATTAGACGTGATTGAAAACAAACAAAAAAAAAACAAGTGAACGCGAGAGAGGTCAGGTTCAGGGCAAAGAAGAAAAACAGAGGCAGATTGATGGGAAAGAAAAAGAAACGTTCTCCTCGTTCAATCCAAGTCTTTTTCTCTTTGTTAAACGTGGGAAATAAACACCTTGAGTATTTATACACATTGAGTACTATTACTGAGAACACTACTTAATTGTAGTCTTAAATAAATCTCACAATAGTTAAGTAATTGTTATTTTTATGTAATCATTTTCCATGAGTTTAAGAGTTTGTTGTTATATTATGCTTTTCTTTCTATATGTTTATTTTCATTTTTATTTTTATTTTGCAATATAATATTGTTATTATGGATGAGTGTAAAAGTGTGTTTTTGGCGATCAGTTAGATATGTAAAAATTTATTTTGAAGCTTATTGGTAGGTTATAAGAAGTCAGATAATGTGAATGGGACTTTAAAGAAAGGTGGGTAAAACTTTAAGGCGGCCATTTGCATGAACTGCCATATTGTAGGAGCTTGAAGGAATTTGATTGGCTGCTCTATTTCGTTAATATTAAAGCATTGGCATTGTGTGTATGACTACAATTCTCCATTGAACGAACAGTCTCTCATTATTAAAATTAATTAAATGAATATATTTCATTTCGTTCGAGAACTACGAACGACAACATAAAGGACAAAAGAAATAGATAAGCTCGATGCTCGAGTTGCGAGCCAAGGTTATGATGTCATCACTGCTGGCTGCATTAAAAATCATACCGCTATGATGCATGAGAAATATAAATTCTCTCTATGCTCTGCATTCACTGCATTGTAATTCACTATAATATTATGTGTTAAACCGTACAGTTTTCTATTTAAGTTCTGACCAATGCGGGTCATATTCTCAACTCAATATTAATTAACAAGCAACAATTAAAATCATTTATTGAATAACACAATCTGTGCTGCAAATACAACGAGTAAAACTCATTTAAATTAACTATACTAATTATTAGAACGATTTATAAAGTCAAATAACTTCTGTACATTATTCTCTATATACACATTCTATAAAACCAATGTCTGCTTAAAATCGCAAATTATTATTATAACTCATTTATTCTCTTTTGTTTAATGCTATATTACGCTTCAGTAATATTCCCCTTCGGAATTTATGGCACATAATATTCAGCGCTTGCATTGCGCAATTGAAATTGATATTCTCCTAGGGAAGATAAGCAGCAGTGAGACTTTCGGAGATAACGCACGTGCAGATGATCTCACCATAGAGCTTGCAATAATGAAATCCAATATTTTCAATGTCAATGAGTCATATTTGCGCAGCACCATTTGAATGCACAGAGAATATTCTAGAACATTCGAATCCTTCTAGAACATTCGCAGTTAATTTTCATTATAATTCCATTACACGAACTGTTAATTAATATTGTATTAATATAGTTAATATTAATATTCTTACCCTGCAATTAATAATTTATTCTCTTGTTTATTTTGTCAATTGCAAACTACAAACTTTGATTTTACAAACGTATTCGTTGAAAATATTAATCTAACTGAAATAACTAAAAGACTATTGTTTAAAATCATTCTTTTTATTAAAGGAGAATAAATTAATATCTTTTGATTTTTCTCTTAGCTACAACATGTATTCTAACTGTTACAATCATTTTATTCATTTAGCTTCTTAGCCAGCTAACGTGTAACGTTTGTTAAGAAAAGAATACGAATTCCGTTAAAATAGCTAATTATTGAAAATATTTAAATATTGTAACATCTGAACACCATAACCATTAATTGCTCATTTAATTCTCATTCAAACACTACTTAATCTTGATTCTACACGTTGCGACCTGCCTGTTATTTTATGTACTGCTATTTTATGCCTTCGTATAACACTTGTACCGTTCTATATTACTGAACATTTATTAAATGCAACCGAACTGTATAAGCGTCGAACCCTTTAAGCTTCCTTAAGCTCTTTAATAAATTTATGTTGAATAAACGATACCCCGAGTCAGCACGATTGTCTGATTGTCTACGAACTACAAGTGTTTTATTATTATATATCCGAAAGTAAGTACTGTCAACAAATTAATATTCGCTTGCGATGCTACGCGTATCTGTTTCTAACTGTAACTATTCGACGGTTCTGTTGAATTATTTCAACGCTGAATTATATCTCAGAATTAAGCTTATTATACTTGCTTGATTATTTCTAATTGATTACGAGCTTACTGAGCGATCCTACGCTCTACCAAGCTTCTCTTCTTATTATTTCTCAATTGCTTAATCGAGCGAATCTACGCTCAGCCTAGCTTTTCTAAATATTTCTGCATTGGCTCAACCGAGCGACTCCATGCTAGACTTAGCTCTTCATACTATTCGACATTACCATTATATGTTTAACTGAGCGACTCTACGCTCGACTTAGCTTTACCTTTGTAAATTTTTATTAGCTTAACCGAGCGACTCTACGTTCGACCGAGCTCTTCCTCTCATTATTAGCTTAACCGAGCGTCTCTACGCTCGACCTAGCTATTCCGTTCCATCCTCAATAACTCTTAAATTACAAGCTTAACCGAGCGATTCAACGCTCGATCAGGCTTTCCATAATCATTCTCTTACTAGCTTCACCGAGCAGGTCTATGCTCGACCAAGCTATTTCTAAATTCATCCTTTGACTGCTTAACTGAGCGTTCCTACGCTCTACCAAGCCAACATTAATTATTCCTTGCTTTTTGACGGGCTTAACCGAGCGAATCAGCGCTCGATCAAGCCATCTCTCTTTAGTGTCATCCAGCTTATTCACTACCTGTCAAAGTATTTTTTAACCTTCAACCTACAACTTTAATTTCCTTTTATCTACTGAGTTTCCGCTGATCTTACCTACCAGCTTTCGCTTAACTGAGCTACACCTCTGCTCCACAAACCGTCCATGATTTAATCACTGTCCTCCTCTTTAGATGATAAAGAAGAACTGCCATCATGCGGGATGCAGAAAACGAGAAAAGATTCTTCGCGCTCAGTAACGCGCCATCCTTGAAATCAGGGATTCTAACATAGTAGCACGACCGATCATCCGAATAACTCCCGTGACAAGGGAACCGGAGAATCGTGGATCCGTTGTCCCATTGATGGATTTAACCGAAGACTTTACGGAAGAGAACACTACTCCTATTCTTAACAACAGTATTGAGAGTGACAGTAATATAGAAATAATAAATCAAGAACCTTTAATCCCAGTAGACAACGTCGTACAAAACGACGACGAACCGCGTTAGAACTTTTAGACCCTGAAGTTGAATATTACCAAAATTTGACAAACATCTTTGTAAACCTTGATGAGTATGCCAGGGCCGTTATTCACAATCCTTCTCTTCTATAATTATCTATCTACCTTCATAAGGTAATAAAAGAAAAATAAACAGATATTTATTTTATCATAGTCGACTTTATTCATGCAGTACCCTTAACCCGACTCGTCCATTAACGTCCTCAATTCAATCAAGACGTGCCAGATTTGGTGGCATCGGTTCATTACTAACTCACAGGCGTAGCAATAGTAACGGTCAAAAGACTTTACAAAATGCGATCAATCGTACGCGCTTATATACGGAACTCTTATATTAAATGGTATTCTGAATAAAGATTCAATACATTTATTTGCCTACCCTGACTCTCAGTCCCCCTTCCTCCAAGGCGAATGACTCTCTCTGTCCCTAATAATGTCGGTATATGCAGGTAGACCAAAAAGAAAAGAGGGCAATTCAACCCGAACGCGATGATAGAGTAACATAATATTTGTCTCGTTTTCCTATCGAGACGTGACGCACGAAATAACTGAGGAAGATTGTTTCATTTGAAACCGATTCAGAATCGCTGCAAACAGATCTAAATAGGTTAAAATGCACGAATTTAACGTTTTTTGTATCATGGAATATATTTGAAACGTGTCCTTTAAAGAGTGACGTCATCTTTTCATATTTTGCATGAAATGACTGAGGAAGCTCGTTTCATTTGAAACCGATTCTGCATTTCTCTAAACAGTTCCAAATAACTTAAAATGCAAGAATTTGAATATTTTCGTGAAATAGAAGGTATTCGGAGCACATTCGATAAAGTGAAACGACATATATACATCATTCGCCATATATATATCATTCGCCAATTGAAGGAGAAAGCTTGTTTCATTTGAAACCGATTCAGCGTTACTCTAAACAGTTTCAAATAGCTTAAAATGCAAGAATTTGAATATTTTCGTGAAACAGAAGGTATTCGGTATACATCCGATAAAGTGAAACGTCATTTTTACCTATCATTCGTCAATTGAAGGAGGAAGTTCGTTTCATTTGAAACCGATTCAACGTTTCTCTAAATAGTTCCAAATAGCTTAAAATGCGAGAATTTGAAGATTATCGTGAAATAGAATGTATTCGGAACAAATCCGATAGAGAGAAACGTCATTCTTACCTATCTTTCGTCAATTTAAGGAGGCAGCTCGTTTCATTTTAAACCAGTTCAGCGTTTCTCTAAACGGTTCCAAATAGCTTAAAATGCGAGAATTTGAATATTTTTCG
>JANQDE010001417.1:0-16741 GCA_037157785.1 Cephalotes varians
GCGAAATGACCCACGTTCTCGCGGATCTTGCACGTACAACAGATTTACGTGTTTCTCCTTCTTGTCATCGATGAGCCGTATCGGGAGAACCTTCTGTTCCTCGATGATATATACATTCAYCGACACTCTGTTGAGTTGTTCAAATTTGGTAATGTCTTTCAATGTCATTGGAAACTGTATATTCTGGAGATTCAGTACCGACGTATAATGTGGACGTCGGTACTGAACGACCGATATCGTTCGTTCTGTCCACATGCTGTTCAGCTGGATACAGAGCGGCCACCTCTGACCATGCGAAGCACGCATTGTCCATCGATTGTACGTTGATCACCGCTTTCTTCGTCGTAATGTCTCGCGGTAATTTCACATAACATCCGGCACGCATAGGATTGTACCTGTTTACGTTTACCGAAGATCGAGCATTCATGACAACGCCCATTCGCTATCACGTTCTTGAAACTCTTCGAGGGCCGCGAACGTGGGTTCGATGACGTGACGCTCGTATCACTCACACAAATTCGATGTTCGGAAGAGTTCATAGTTTCTCGTATTGATGCTTTTATTAGCATGTTTGTCACCAGTCACAAATTCACCATTAAACACAGTGTTCACCTTTACACTGTTGTGTCTCTCTATAACGTCTCGCACTCGTTCGAGCACTACACAACCAGCGTCTTCCAAAAATTGTCGCGATTCAATGTAATCAGCGTTAATTACCGCACCGGTCAGTATACGATTTTAAAACGCGATATCGATCTCTCGCTAAACGAGTCTCTTCGCGTCACTGCTGCTGCTGCTACCCGTATAATCACCTCCAAAATGTATAAAACGTKTTTGCAATCGAGTCTTTGCACCCTCGAGTCGCGCGATCCCGGCCACCAAAGATTGTCTATTTCCAATCGACAGCCGAGGACGCTTGGCGCGACTGTTTCCTTCGAGCCGTTCTATGCACTCGTCGCATCGTTRCAGTCACGCTAAATACTCCYCCAAAGTAGCGACATTATTGGCTTGCTCCAACAGGTCGCGTTCATTTTCCACAAATTCCATTTTTTCAGTTTGTATCACGACACATAAAAGAGACACTCATTCGTATAGATGTCCAATGCACCTACTGCTCGCTTTACCTATTGAGGATACCAAGACGGTTATCGCCGATCTTTGACGGCTAGCGTCCATTTCATATTGTGCAGCCGGATATACGAAACGATATCATTTATTAGTCGGCTCTTCCTAGAAAAWYTTCCTCTCCAAATTTTATCGCGCCTTGAAAAGCTCGCCGCCGCCGCGACACGTTTTGCTTATGATATTTATCGGCGCTCGTGTAGCAACCGATCAGTTTGTTTATAATATCCYTAGACCGCCGTTTGACGGCCAGTTTCATATTGTGAGTCGGATATACGAAACGATATTATCTATAACGTTAGCCGGCTCTTCCTAGAAATTCCCCGCCCCCAAATTTCATCGCACCTCGAAAGGATTCGCTGTGCAAACGTGTGGCGACATGTTTTGTTTATAATATTTATCGGCGAGCACCCTATATGTAAACATTCTTAGACACCATCCTCCCGCCCTTCCTAGAAATTCCCCCTCCCCCCAAATTTTTACCTCCTCGAAAGGAAGACAGGCTCGCCGCGCAAACGTGGCGCGACACGTTTTGTTTATAATATTTATCAGCGCTCTATCAGCAATGTAATTTTATCACCATGAAATGAAGCTGCCGTTGCGGTTTGTTTATAATATTTATCGGCGATCTGTCAACACTCTTACAACACAAAGAAAATTCTCTTTGCTGGTATTCGCAACAAATACTGCGCAATATGTGATGTAGCGGAGCGAAAAAATTGTGAACCAAAAGCTCAAAAATGCTACAAAAATTTTGATAGCAATGCAAGCTCTACAAGAATGGAAAGCGATGCCATTGTAGAGGGTTTCAAAAATAGCCTCGAAATGTATGGATTGATATATAAAACGGTTGTCGCCGACGGTGATAGTAATGTATATCAATCTATTAAAAACAATAATCCATATCGCGAACAGATGATAATGGTACAAAAAATAGAATGTACCAACCATCTGCTTCGTAATCTCTGACAACAGCAGCAAACAAGCTGAAAAAAGTAGCTGAAACAACTCAGCCAAAGACGCACAGAAAGCGTGGTTTTATAGAGGTGCGAAATGTTGTAAAAAATAACATTTTGACAATACGCAAAGAGATAATGCAGGTAGCTTCCGAACGAAGAAAGAAAAGGCAATCTCAACATTACAACGCTGCGGAATTACGAAAAGATATATTGAATATTCCTAGCCATGTTTTTGGTGAACATAAACGGTGTAAAAAACGCAGTCGCAAATGCGAAGATGATCGTGAAACAAACAAAAATTATGTACCGTTTATAAAACTGCACGGTCTTTATTCAAAAATAGAGAGTGCTATTATGTATGTAGCCGCTTATTCTGATAGCTTGTTGCTAAATTTAACCAATAATCCTGCAGAATCGTTCAATTCGATAATCTGCAAAGAAATTGGCGGAAAACGCATACATTTTAGCAAACGAGGTTCCTACAATGCTAGAATTTTAGGATCAGTTGTGCAATACAATACACAGCAAGTTCTTACAGAAATACATAAAGGGATGAATAAAACTGTTCCTTCTATGGTTGAAAAACTAGAGAAGCGACGACAAATAAAAGTTGTGAGAACTAGAGAATCTCGACAAATAGATGGAAGACAAAAGAAATTGAAAGGAGAATCAGGACCAGATCGTCATTATGACCCTCAATCACAAAAACCAGATCTTCTGGATCATGTATTCGAACAACTTCGGCAAAATCATATAGAAAAGTTGTTCGAAAATTGAAAAAACTGGAAGCAGATTGAACGGGAAACGATAGATCAAAGTGAATCCGAGCAATGGGTATCACTTCGGTGAGAAATGTTGACAGCACCCAATTTTGGAATCGTATGTCGTATGAGATTAACAACATCCTGTGCAATAACAGTGAAGAATGTTTTATATCCTATGCTTATTGATACCGTAGCCATGAAATATGGTCGTGATCAAGAAGAAGTAGCAAAGAAAGAATTAGCCGCAAAACTGAATAAAGATATAAAACTTTGCGGATTATTTATAGATTATGAAAATCCATGTCTGGGTGCTACTCCTGATGGGCTAATAGATAAAAATGGTCTGGTAGAGATTAAATATCTCCAGTCGGCAGAACATTTAACAGCAGAAGAGGCCATAGAAAAATTACCTTCCTGGAAGGGCGTTTTTGATTAAAAAAACCCAGATAAAATAAATCGAAAACATCGATATTTTTATCAAATTCAGGATCAATTAAATATACCACGACAGCAATATTGCATTTTTGCCATATGGACACCAAAAAGTATGAAAATCGTCCATGTAGAAGTAGACGATGCTTTTTGGAAACATGAAATGCTGCCTAACACGCTTTTATTACGAATGCATGCTTCCTGAAATTGTGGATAGTCGGCATAATAGACACATGCCAATCAGGGATCCAAGCTATATTATAGAAGCAAAACAAGAGGCAGCTAAAAAAATAAATATTCGAAAAAATAAACAAAATGCAATAGAGAGCGAAAATGTCAACGAAGAAAAAAAACGATTTAAATTTGACATTTCGCCGACAGAAACAGTAATTACTGCTGCTGCGGCTGCTTTAACTATGGAGCAGGATGATGATTGCGTCATTGTCAGTACAAGCGCCAAGCGAGATATAACTGAAGATGATATGGCAAGACATAGAAAAATACTGGACGATACTATTCCTTTCCTTTCCATAGTAAAGGACAATATCTTGCCTATAAACAGCAAAATAAACGATAAATCCTTGGATCTATTATTACGCGTAATAAGAGAAACTTCTTGTTTCGAAACGCAAAGTGTGCTGTATTTAGAATTTCCTCATATTATTACAGCTAGTCGTAGCGACAAAAGCATACAAATAATTGGAGGAAATTGTAGTGATCACTGACGGTGTATATTTTTTGATGGCACCAAACTTCATGTGTATGACAGTTTACCTGGCTGTATATATGATAAGTTGGTATCTAAAGAGAAAAATTATATACATTTTCGTTATCCGACAATAAGCAAGAGTGATATTATATTTGAAAAAATTCACACTCAACCTGACGGCACAAGTTGTGGAATTTATGCTGCAGCTTTTACCACAACTGTAGCTTTAGGAGGCAATCCATGTAATGAAAAATATTCTAAAAACGTAAAGATGATGAGACGACACTTTCTAAAAATTGTAGAAGGAAAAAAATTGCTACCTTTTCCAAGGTACTAATCATAATAAAAATCAGAAGCATCTATTTTGACGGTACTGGTAAAAAATGCCAGAAGCGTCTATTCAGACTGATTATAATAAAAATTGGAAGCTTTTGTTCTGACTGTAGTATTAAAATAAATGCCGAAAGCGTGTAATAAGACAGTACTGATTATTACAAAAATCAGAAGCGTCAATTCAGACCATAATGAATTATTTGTAATAACTTCTAAAATCGAAGAAACGACAAAAATTTGTGTTCTCACGGGAATGGGCAATGGAGGGGCCAATTCTATATTTCCATTATTCAAAATCATATGACATAAATTTGAATGTTTTAGTTTTAGTATACTTATATGTTTTAGTATGCTGCCCGAAACTCTGAGTGCTTACGAACATACTTTTCCATTTTAGGCGTACATCCACCATCCAGCTATCAGGTGATCTCGCATCTGATAATATTGGATGCTACTCATACATCTCAAGAGACACTGTTTCGCGCGCCATGTGTATCTATGGCTGCGTTTCGATATTCACTGCCAGTATTGAAAATCTGTAACGTGCACTGTAAATTTTTAGTACTGAATATCGAAACGCAGTCTAGAACGCACAGAAGCGATTTCAAGCATGAGTACACTCGTAATTTTCCTATACGCATAAACGCTGTGTCTATCTATGTGACAACGTTATTCATTGTCAGCTGACGTTCGACGCGTCAATTGTCAGCTAATAATGTGTAGCGCTATCACACGAATAGAAAGAGCGTCTGTGTGCGTAAGTGAAAAGGGAAACTCGCAAGCGTGCGCGAGCTCGAAATCGTTCCTCCGTGTGCATCCGTCCGCGATAGAGGCAGTGACGAGACCACGAGTGTATTCAAACGGACGGTAGTAGCGCGAGAAACGTAATATATATCGGAGCGCTGAGTCGATAGAATCGACGTGACGAAACATATAACGTAATAATGTGCTTCGAGTGACTGTTTCTCTTGTCACGTGTACAAGAATTTATTTTTATATAAGTTATATAATAATGGTGAAAAGAAACTGCCTTCGTACGTATATAACCTCCATATACATTGTCTTGATACACGTACTAACTAGTAAATTATTATTAAATTATCTTAATTTCGGTGATATATGTATGTATATGTAATGATATGTATATATAAGATATACATGATATGTATCATTTATCTTGATGCTTATTGTATCAGTTTAGTACAACATTCTTTAAATACTTTGTCGAATTTAAAATAATTTTACAGAAAGTTACTAGGTAGTACGCGTACTAAGAGCTCAGTGTAAACACAGTAATACAAGATATTGGTACAATAAAAACCTGATGCGTCTATTTAGACGGTACTGGTTTAATAAAAATCTGATGCGTCTGTTTAGACGGTACTGATATAATAAAAACCTGACGCGTTTGTTTAGACAGTACTGATTTAATAAAGACCTGATGCGTCTATTTAGACAGTACTGGTTTAATAAAAAACTTGATATGTTTATCTAAATGGTATTAGTTCAATAAAAACTTGATACACTTATTTAGATATGGAAAAAATAATCCCCATGCTTTTATTTAGACGGCACTGATTAAATAAAAATTTGATGCGTCTATGATGAAAGGGGATAAAATAAAAACTTGAAGCGTCTATTCAGATGATACTGATTATAATAAAAATCAAAAGCATCTGTTCTGACGGTAATAGTAAAGACAATACAGTGATACAAATATATTATTTTGTAATAACTTCTATCGAATTAGAGACGAAAAAAATTATGAGTGTGCTCACGGGAATGGGCGATGGAGAGATCTATATTTTCAATATTCAAATTATATATTTAACATGAATTTGAATTTACTTTTAATACGCTCATAAAATGTACTGTAAATATATTTATCACTAATTATAAATATGTAAACAGTACATTATAAAAATTTTGTTTTTATTGTACATTTGGTCAAATCGAAAAAAGAATCACCGTATAAGTTCTTGCAGACAGTTAAAAAATGACAACATTGCATATTTTCATACACATAATGTAGTCTCACACATAATTTTAAGACATTGAATGCTTTCAATTATGTGAATATGTTTATGTATACATAATATGCATTAAATATACCTAATATTTCCGAAAATGCATAAAATTTTTATATGTAATGTATATGTATATACATACAAATGTATGTGTAAATATATACACTAGAAGAATATGCGACGCAATATAACAGAATAATCTAAACTTATTCATTTGTGATATACTACATTTTGTCCTTATAAGCAGCGAAAATATCACATGTGTGAAATATATATGTATTGTATTGATATTATATATATATATAATATCCTCAGAAAGGATATATGTATTGCCAAGCATGTGTTTATGTTCTGACTTAGAGTATTGGACATGCAAAAAGTGACATTATTACATTGCATGTGTATATTATATTGCATTTGTATTTCTAATACATGCTTACGTCCTGAAAGTCTATTCTTGAATGTATATCGCATACAAAATTTTATAATATATTATAAGATTTTTGTATGCGATATTTTTCGAGAATAAGAGTGTGCTGTCGTACACAAAATAACGTAGCTGCATATGCAGAGCATGAGATCGTCTAGACTAATAATCATATTATGTAAATCAATATAGCGACTTTATGCTGGTTGCTCATTGGTCCAGACGGTTTTACACTATGCATACACAGCTATGTCATTTTGATTGTGTTTCACTTGACACTTGCAACGCTTTCGAAATCATTTTATTCTTGTTATTTATCAAAAACAAGAGCAAATTGATATTCGCGAGCGTGCAAGTGCCAAGTGGAATGTATCTTTTGTGCGATAGTCCTAAGGGCTATCGCACATAAAATAACAAATAGCCGCATATGGCTCCTGCACACTGGATGTGGCAAAACTTATCGCGCGGCGAGATGCGACGTGATAGCCAATCAGTTTACGACTTTTCCATAAGAACGAAATAATAATTGGCTATTGTGTCGCGCGGTAAACGTTGTCGCGTCCAGTGTGCAGGTGTCAATATGCATAGCATAAGACCGTCTAAGTATCTAACTAAAGGCGATTGACTTATATAATATTGATTTACATAATTTGCTTGTTGGTCTAGACAGTCTCATGTTCTACCTATGCAGGCCTACGTTTAGAAACATCACCCGACTACGCTAAAGTGTCAAACTATCCTTATCGTTCATTAGACGTAAACAAGGATAGAATAACATCCTAGCGTATTCGGGTGACGTTTCTGAACGCAGCCCAGCTATGAAATCTTGTGTGCGATAGCATTTGAGCTAATATGATAATGCAGGAAACGGAATTAAAAATGTTGATATTACCGACATTTTTCGTGTCATGAATTATCATATTGATTCTGGACATAAAGGGTGAATTCGTTTATGCAGTCACTGCTGCAGAAGGTATCATTTTATCTTTGTTTATGTCCAATAAACAATGAAGATAAAATGATACCCTTTGCAGCAGTGACTGCATAAACGAATTCACCCAAATATGTATATTATAAAACTAAAATCTGTTTTATCGACTTCAAGTTCGATTTCCAGTTCAGAATCCCCTTAAGGCGCGGCTCCAATGGAGATTCGTAACCGTAATCTTAAAAATTGAATAATTTTAACTTTTACAATTACTGTAAGAAAGAGATGAGATTTCGGAACACGTTTGAAGAAAGAGGTTAGATTACGCTACGAGTTTGAGTTCATACACTCATAAGCATTTATATTATAACGCAATTATTGAAATACAATGTTTTAGTACAATGCTAAATTTTTTCTTATAATTAAAAAAACTGATTCCAGTAAGGAAATTGTATAACAATATGCTTTCCATCAATCGCTCTGAAACAATTCGACATGTTCCATAACTTGGAAATCTTGTGCATATTTTTTTGAAATCGTCTGCAATAGATCTTGGCAAATATATAGGTGATAATTTTTCCCACAAAATCTTGCAAATGTTACGGATCTTTTTGCTCACAGTTGATTTTTACACGTAAAAATTCCATGCAATACTTTGCATACTGCAACCATGAGCAAGATAACTACAAAATAAAATATTCGTGTTATAATACAATTTAAAAAATATAATAACGACTAATATAAAATATACTTACTATAAATTATTACAAAGTTATATATAATCAATGTTCTGATTCGAGAGAGATTCGCGAATATTTCTTTTTCTTAGAGATTCTTGTATTACTTCTAATAACATCTTGAATTGTCTGACAGTCATTCGAGTAAATTTTAAAAACTGTTCGTTATCATTGTTTTTGATAAACTGAAAAAGATTACTAAAATGATTTTGATTTTTGCTGCAATAACATTGGCCGAACCCAATATTTTTTTTGAAATCTTTTTCTTCTTATGTAATAATTGTATTATAATTCTAATCAAATTAATAGCCACAAATGTTTTTTTAACACACTGGTTATCCATAATAGCAAAATTCTACATTTTAAAACATAGAGCTTAGAATCGATTCAAATATAGATTAGACGATTCGTTACGTTAAAATTATGGGCTGTCATTGTAAACGATAGGAGGAGATTTCGAATGCGGATAAAGTTACGGTTATGAATCTCCATTGGACCCGCGCCTTTAGGGCAAAGATGTACGCCTTGCATGTCGATGGTAAGAAGGACATGAAAAAAGTCAAAGGTGTCAAGTTGTAATGCGAACTATAACATTTGACGATTACACGCGGTGCCTGCAAGATGAAATCGAAATGACGGAATGCAGTCTTGTATAAGATCAAAATTACACGAGGTATACACGATATCGGAATCGAAAATTGCTCTAAATCCGTATGATGATAAACAATACATAGTATTCGATTCTACCGACACGCTACCATGGGGACATTATATAATATCATTGTAAACATATGTTTAACATGTTTGTATAAGTTTATATTTTGTAGTAAAAATAAGTATACATTTATGTATTTTTAATAAAAATTTATTTTATATACGTATAATATGTATAATAATGTTTCTATTTATGAAAAAAATATATAATAAATTTATAATAAATTTATAATAACTTTATAATAAATTTTTTTAATTTCATAACGCATTGTCCTTGTGTATCCATGAATTGTGCGATCCATCGAATCCCAGCCACTTTACGTAAACCTCATTTCCCCTTTTGTGCAATACTTTTTCCACGAGGTATATATCCGGATGAGTCTCGCGATGCAACTCGTACTCGTAGAACTCTCCAGCTATAGATTTTCCGCGATAATCCTCGAATAAATAAGTTACGGGATTGGTACGCTGTACTTTAATGACCTTGAACACCTCGGTCCAATTTGGTGTGTGACTCTTTTCAAAGACCGTCTTGTACTACTTGCTCACACGTACCGAATCGCCTACTTTGAATTTCGCTGGACCCACGATCTTTATAGCACTGTACACTGTAGTCAAGAGTCTTTTGGCTACCGCGCAGGTTACGGCAACGGGTTGTATGCCGATTGTTCGATGCTTTCGTGCATTGTAATTCGAGACGCGATAACAGGTCGATCCACTTGTAATTTCCGTTGAGCGTAAACATCTTCCACATATCATTCTTCAGCGTGCGATTGAATGACTTGACAACCGATGCTTTCATTATGGAGTACGTAGAATAGTGATTGATGCCATGTTTATTTACGAGTTGTTGCACGTCAGCGTTGTAAAACTCCTTCCCCATATCTGTTTGTAAGTTTTTCGGATGTCTACCGCTCTTTCGAATTATCTCGGTGATAGCGTTWGYCGTCTYGCTTCCACTTTTACTCTTGAGCTGTACGGCCCACGCATACTTACTCAGCACGTCAATGACGGTGAGAATGTAATGATAATCTTTGTTGAAACGTGAATATGGATGCTTCTCAACGATATCGGCCTACCACAGATCATCGTATCCTCGAAATATGACGTGCCTTCTTGGGAAATTTTTTTCTCGCTGGAGTGTGCAACTCCTCGACGAGTCATCGCTTTTCGGCACTGACGACGTTTTCATCGGACCTCATGTTTCATACACAATTATTGGCTGATGCATAATAACGCGCGCGATGAAATTACACTACGATTTATTTCATTTTTAATCGTTATCTGTTGTACGTTTTGTCGTTTGCTGTCGTTCGTATTGTCGTTTTTATGGTTTTTATCGTTTACCTATCATTTTTTTCTGTCATTTTTCAATAGCCGTTCTTTGTCTTTCGGTACCGATCGATTGGATAGTCGTAATCATTCCTAACCCGATCTACAGCCGTTTGATAGCTATTCGACAACCATTCTTGAGTCGTTCGATAGCGATCCTGAGATGTTTGACAGCTATTTGACAGCAGTTCCTGAACCGTCCATTGTTGATTCAAAAAACGTTCGAAATTATTCGTTGGGCGTTCGTAACCATCTCTTCGTCGTTCATTAACACTCATTGTTGTTTCTGACTCAGCTTTGATAATCACACGCTGAAACTCGCATGTCCTTCTCAAACGAAGTCAATCTCTTATCTGATTCTTTCTATTGATTCGTGAAGGTTTTAACGCGCTGCTTCACTATAATTTGTTAACGATGTCGATGCGCTAGATGACAAATCTTTTCAGTGCTTATTCTGTGCGGTGAGTCGTCTTTGCTTGAATGTTACTTTGGATCGTGGTCATCTTCTTCTCGAGTAGATTCAATTGATCTTTGAAAGTTTGAATGTTCTCTTGTAGATATTTTAGCATAAACAGCCTATTAGATTGGAGCGATGTTATGTTCTTTTCGATTTCATCCTGCCCATTTTCCAAAATTTGCATGTTCTGTTGCACGAATCGTTTATTGATGACATCATCTACTGGTAGAGCTACACGTCGAATCTTGCACGATCTCGCATCGAAGTCTGTAGCGACGCGACACAAAGCGTTTTCGTACACGTAATTTCTCATTATACTGTTCCAATGATGAAATCATCATCGCTTCTCTGATCGGATAACCCAAATTTGCTGATTGGCATTTTTTCGATACGGGTGACACCGATCGATTGATTTGTTTCAACGATACAAGAGTTAATTTATAATGATGCCCGCTTCCGCGAAGTTCCTCGACGACGACATCTCGTTCTCGTGAGCATTATGACCGGCTTGACGCGAAGCTTCGAACAATCGTAAACGATCCACTAGCTCGTTGGGATCGTCCCAGTGCATGTAATCGATCGCATTGTCATTTAATATCATTGCGCGAGGGAATCCTCTTCCAGATTTCTTCTTAGGTTCGGTCGACATCAACGGCGCGATTACATGTTTGTACTTGTATCTCCTGTTACCTCGTATACGGATCGTGATTGCATCTGTGCGCATTTGTCGTCAGTAGCATGCTCTTGTACTTTTGCTTATCGTCCTCCGTACAGATGATGTCATCGGGGACTCTCTTGAAGATCAACTCGTAAATACCGGGTGTACCGACATATCGCACACCATCGATAATAATGTTATCYGCTTTGTCYACATCGAACCGTTTACTGCCGAACATCATTCCATCCTTGTCGAGATAAACGCCGTACGTGTGATCCATATCGCTCTCTCTATCACCGGTCAAAATAGTTGACGTACTTTTGACTCAGCGGAACCAAATGTTCTCGCAACGTTTCTCTCAATGTTTTTTGACTCTCCAGCGTTTGCAACTGATTTTGAACGGATTCCGCGAGCGAGTTACCCGTGGTTTCGAAAACATCTTCGTTTGCGAGTGACTTGGACATTGTCGGTTGAACGGTTGTCGCGGATGGTGTGGAGATTATCGGTGACGCATCCAGTCCAGGAGCGTCCAAGCGTTTCGATTTGCGTTCCAACAAAGTATTCGATCGTTTCCTCTTGCTCTGTTTTATATCCTCTTCGCGCTTTTGAACGGATAATGTTTTAACGTCGTCATCATTATTATCACGTGGCTCGTCTTTTATCACGCGCAAAATTGTCAACAATCTTTTGTAGCGGCTCGATGATTTTGTAGCGCTCGGTTTAAAATGACTCTTGATCGCGATATATTCTTCGATCTTGCCGGTCTTCAAGGATGTTTTTTACGGATCGACTCGGCCGTTTTTTCAATCTCCTTCACAACCTTCTCATGCTCGCGTATATCTTTGTTATCAGCTATGTTGACATTCTTTCAACGTTGGAATATCGATATCGACTAACCGCTCTGCGGCACCGCAAACTCGTTAAATCCTTTTCTGTATCGTACATTAGTAAGCGCGCTGTCCTTGTCTATCATCAGGAATCCATACTTTTGCTGCCAACAATTGCGGCATAATTCACTGAAATTCTCATATGACATGTCGGTATTCACGTAATCGTTGTACACGTGCTTCAGGTTGGTACCATCCTGCTTGAACAAGATTAACAGATTCGCGTTGTCTCGTATAAGATGTTTAGGTATTTTCGCGTATTGAACGGACACGTCAGACATAACGCAATATTTACGAAGCCAACATTTGGTAATAAATTTCAATCGTTCGATTGAATCAAGAAAAAGAGACTTAAAGCGTCGAACGTTGCATTTCTACAATCTTTGGGATTCGCGGTGCGAAATATCTAAAAATGACTGACATTCTCAACATCGAGGATGAGCCAATCTTTGACGATCGCATCGTCAAGATCGAGACTCACACGTATAATACGCTCACTAATACAACGTTCGGATAGCGATGAGATAAGAATACCCATACAACAATAAGATTTATATACATTACCGTATGAAAGTTTTTTATACATCGAGGGAAACTGACGAACCAGTTGCCGGGTCTGATGTGACATTGGGAAATAATTGCGTTGCGTTCATGTTCGATGAGATTCGATATGAACTCGACGGTGTGGAGATTTATCGCAACAAAAACGTATAACCAGCACGATCAAGAACTATGTAACCATGTCATCAGAGAGAAGTGTAATCGCAAGGAATGCCGGCTGGGATCCATGGAATCCTCCAAATGGACGTGTGTGAAGTTGGCCCCGCACTTTTTAAATTTTGTATTTTTCTTAATTGTGCTGTATTGTGCTACATTTGTGCCAATTTGTGCCAAAAACCGCTGCGGGATAACATAAATCATTTTTCAGAAAAAATTAAAAAACCAAATTTTGCCAGCGCCGCACTTTTCAAATTTTGTAATTTGAACAATTGTGTTGCATTGTGCTACGTTTGTGCAGCTTTGTGCCACAAAAAAAAAATCGATAACTCAAACAGCAACTGTGAAAATAAAAAAAAATAAATGTTCACTAGCCCCGCACTTTTTTGCGATTAAGTTCAAGTTTTTATCTTAAATTTGCATTAATTTGTGCCGTCTTGTGCCGTTGGAAAAATTCCAATATCTCATTTCGTTTCGATAAAAAAAAAAAATTATGAAGACAGATAAGAAAAACATATATAAACAATACTAAACAACACGAATATAAATTTCTACAAGTTGTATTTTCTCAATGCCATAAATGTAAAATAAAAACAAGAGATAAGGATCTTGAGGTAAAACCGCAGAAAAGGGGAGCAGCTTCCGATGACTTTAAACTTGGCATATATTGTTAAGGTCGTGGCTCCGAGTAAGGTTCCGAAGATTTTATCCGGCGGTTATTGTTTATTTACAAGTTATTATAAAAAAATGTTTTACAAATTATCCCTCATTTTTCGACCATGTACATTGAAAGAGTTAATATGTTGTTCCTATCATAGAGCATTACATACCTACGTATCACCTTGACATATTATATTAATATACATCTTTGTTTTGATTTCCGCATTGACTAACATGTATAGCTTGCCAGTACGTGTTGRAYCGTTAGTCGCATARCTTCGATTTYGAAGACACTRTTVTAAATCAATATGCATTTTCACGAATTTATTCACATGACACACGATGTCAACMGCTTRTGGAATTTCCTGTGTGAAAAAAAARTGTTGCGAAGTRAAGTAATATGTCCAAGATGTGAACATTTAATAAAGTTAAATAATGCTGCTGAGAATCATATATCCTACTGTAGAAATGCTCATTACAAAATCCATCATCGTAAACGGCAAAGAGTTGTATGCAATTTTAAAATGAGCGCATTTCATGGAACGTGGTTTGACCGAGCGCATTTAAGTGTTCCTAAAATTTGTCAATTTGTCGCTTATTTCTTAATAATGCCACCACCGCGACACAGATTTTTAACAAATGAATTAGAGTTAACCGAACACACTGTTATTGATTGGACAAATTTTTGTTGAGAGGTAAGATTCTATTTACATTATTTAGTCATATCTATTGCTAAACGAAATATGTTTTAATTATTGCAATGGATTTTAAGTGAACAAGAACAAATTGGTGGAGAAGGAAAAATTGTAGAATTAGATGAAGCTAAAGTAGGAAAAAAGAAATATAATACCGGACGCCTGATTAGAGGACAATGGGTTTTTGGTGGAATTGAACGCAATTTCAACAAATGTTTCATTGTACCAGTGCCAAATCGTAGTACTAAAACTCTTTTGCCAATTATTAGACAAGTTGTCGCACCTGATAGTATCATTTATACAGATAAATGGCGTGCCTACGATGTTTTGAGTAATGAAAACTATAGACATTTTTCTGTAAATCATTCGAGTAACTTTGTAGATCCACAAACTGGCATTCATACTCAAAATATCGAAAGATTATGGAGAGAAATGCGATCAAATATTCCACGATACGCGAGATTACCATTACATACATTACCTTACCGAATTTTTATTCAAAAGATTATACAATTACAATGAACGGATAGATGCCTTCTTTAAAATCATGAGTACTATGTATATCCATTAAATAGTTCAAGTATTAATTAAATGTATGACAACATATACATTTTTTTGTGTTGTAAGCGTATAGACGGGGGGGGGCTGCGCCCCCCCGCAGGTGGAGGGGCTTCGCCCCTCCTCCCTGCTCCCCCCTCGAGAAAAAATAGGTTACGTGTATCACGTAAATACTATCGACATGAAGCGACATGTAATCGGAAGTCATTTCCTATTTTTTCTCGAGGAGGGAACAGGGAAGACGGGGGAGGAAGCCCCTCCACCTGCGGGAGGCCGCAGCCCCCCTGCCTATACGCTTACAACACAAAAAAATGTACATGTTGTCGGGAAAAAAAATTTGTTTATGAAACTTTTTTTGTTCATAACTTTTTTGCGAACAATGACCGGATAAAACCTTCGAAACTTTATTCGAGGCCACGACCTTGACAATATATGCCAAGCTCAAGATCATCGAAAGCTGCTCCCCTTTGACCGAATTTTCTTTAGTTGTGTCGGATTGTGCTAGAGTAGCACAACAACTTTTCCAGATGGTGAAATTTCCTCAGA
The DNA here is from genome assembly GCA_037157785.1 of Cephalotes varians. Classification (NCBI taxonomy): domain Eukaryota; kingdom Metazoa; phylum Arthropoda; class Insecta; order Hymenoptera; family Formicidae; genus Cephalotes; species Cephalotes varians. Next base: position 15,663 of record JANQDE010001417.1, read on the forward strand.
TCGATAGATTCGCAGCACAGACAAAAACAGGAATCGGCCGTTAGGAATTTTTAGCAATAAAAAATTTCAAACTCGTATAACTTGCGAACGGAGACAGATAATCGAATTCTGCAAATTGTGTTGAGTTGTGCTACTCTAAATCTATGAGAAACGTGCATAAAGGAAACTGAGATTACTCGGGAGTCGATAAAGTTAATGATAAAGTGGTGGGGTAAATACAAAATTTGACATTTTCTAATTTTTTTTGGTTGTGCTGGATTGTACTAGAGTAGCACAACAACTTTTCCAAATGACGAAATTTTCTCAGATCGATAGATTTCGCAGCACAGACAAAAACAGGAATCGACCGTTTGGAATTTTTAGCAATAAAAAATTTACTATTCGATTCGCACGCATACGGGTAAGCTTCGGAGCGGTTAGAAGGGGGGGGAGCTATTCTCCATGTAAGAGATTGCGCTATGCCTTGGCAATGCTATTGCGAAAGCGGGCAAACTCGCGTCATTTTCGGAGTTGCGCCAAGTCGCACCGTTAGGAACATAGAAGGCAATTGAGATAGTATTCTGAAAACTCGCGTCATTTTATAGAGACTTGACCGCAGATTATAATATGGCACTAATAAATGCCTTAGAAAAGCTTCTGTTAGGTTCGAAATATAGATGTATTTTGGACGAAATTGAAAAACCGCTTGATCCAAAGTCCGTAATATATAAAAAAACAAGTACTTTGTTGGAAGAACAGATATCGCCAATATATATTGTTGCGCGTATCTCTCCGTACACACGCACGCGCGTCAAGCGCACTCACTCGCGGGAACACTCGCACGCAAGGAAGGACGGAACGAGATTTAAAGGAACACAAACTTTATTCAAAACCCTTTACAGAAATATCTCCGACTCTTACACGTCAAAACTCCGTTCCAAACAACAACTCCTCTCCATGACAACGAAGACTCGCGCGAATATAGAGGCTATTCGCGCGAACGGAGAGCTCACCGGGTGGCGCACGCAACACAACCTCCCTCTTTGAGATTGTCGTCCCGACAATCTGGAAGGAAAATTTCTTTTGCTCATTCCTTGCCT
>JANQDE010000143.1:2500-67353 GCA_037157785.1 Cephalotes varians
TAGAATCCCGAAAGGCCACTGCTCGCCGTTGATAGAAGAGCCGGCCTCCGGCACGTGATGATTTTTAGGTTTCAGATTACCGGGCAACCCGCTTTTCGCCTTTAGAAATGTCGTGCGCGTTAGCTATTCAAACTTTATGTTCACAATATTTTGTAACAAGAAACAAGCGTGGAATTTTTTGCACAAATCATTGATTTAGCAGTGACCTGTTAATTGCTCTCGGTCACGGAATTACTGCGCGATGCGACGCAAGGACTCGTAAACTCGGCGGACAGTAAGAGGGATAGAGATAACTACGAGAACTTTATCTTGAGAATGTTTTACGAGCGATGTGTACATAAACTTCTTTATTCCATTTCCGAAGAATTCACCCTAAGTTTATGCCTAGCCTTCGGAATTACTTCCCGTATGACGGAAATACAATACAAAAGTGGAAGATGATACGAGCGTATTTTATGTTGAAAACGACAGTATAATACACATGTTTTAAATAAGATACGAAAAAATATTTCCTAAATTATAGGCATAAAAATCCGATTTGCGACGCTGTCATTGAACATCAGTGTATCTGTATAATTAGCCATTACGCTGCAAGCTCGTGACGACATTGCTCGTAAATGTGAGCCCATAAACACCGATTCATCTATCTTTCGTGTCTCCGAAAAAAGGAGTGTGAGGTCGCATTAAAGTAAATTACATCGACGGTCTCGCGGGACGCCGCCGTTAATTCCGAAAAGAGTGATTTCAGGGGTAAATTCGTGTGTTTAACGACGCCGGCGAAATCTTTGATGTTACACGAAACAAATTTTAATGTTCGTTTTAATTGTCATCCGACACGATTTCCGGCTCGCGGGAAACAGCGACGACCGTTTTCTCGCATCGCCAAGACCATTGTTCCTAATTATCGTGACGCTCGTTAATTTCTCCGCGTCGGCACACTCTACACGTATCACGCGCGCTCGCGAATTCCGACGCAGCAGTCCACTTCCCGGTAAGCGAGCCACTCTCCGTCCGTCCGATCATAAAGCGTTAGCCGCACGAAACCTCTCCGTGTACGACGACTCTTGGGAAGGATAATTGCTTTTTTCAGCCTAAGGCGCGAGCGTTATGCTTTCGACTCACGCACGTAGCCACCCGCCGAGACTTACGCCCTCCTAAATTCGTACACCATCTGATTCCGCTTAATTGCCCGGCTCTAATTAATTGCATAATTTATCGAGTGTTAAGATAAACCTCGGGATTTAATCCGGCCGCGAGAACGCTCGGCAGCGCCGGAAATCTGAAATCTAGTGGCGTTTCATCGATAACACGAAATCATGACGAGCCTCCGGCGAAGCGCGGACTGATTAATAATATAATAATTCGTCCTTATTTCGTGTTGGCGCAGCGTGAAACTACCGTGATACGGATCTCGAAACGTTTACGATCGTATTAATTAGAGTAGACGGTTAATTAAGAACGGGCTTTTTTTCCAGAACGAATCTCCAACCGGATTAATGGCACACGATTAATTTAAATTGTCACACATAAGTTAAAAACATTTATTTCGCGATAACAAATTCGTCCATCTTGATATTATCAATCATGCCGTAAGAGTACGAAGGAATTATCTTGAATTTTTTTTCCGCGAGACAAAGAATTACTTCTCTTTAATATCTCGCAGGAAGAAAATTCACGGAGACGTTAAATCTCGGCCCGCATAGTCTTACCGGACCGCTCGTTAAATTTCGCTAGCTCCGTAGAAGATCTGAACCTGGCAGTGTTCCAAATCCTATATTTCGGCCACGGCGATCCGCGCTTGCGACGCGAAACGAAATAATACCATTGGTATAAGGCTCGTATCATAAAGCTATCCTATTAGTAGGAGTACGAATATTTCGAGAGCTCGAAAAAGATTCAATATAATCTTGAGCTTGAAAAAGTTAAATGGCCCTAACGATCAATATTATTGTATACAGTATATTATTGTATATATATATATATATATATATATATATATATATATATTGTATAATATAATATTGTATATTATATTATACAATATTATTGTATAATTATCTTATCCTCTTTAAACAATGCAAAACAAACGCTCGATATAATCTCCAGATCAATAATTGTGGAATATCAAATATTGATCAAATGGCCAAATCAATAATATTGATCATCTAGGGAACATTTTACACATATATAAGTATATAGAATTCCGGAATATTTCGGAAAAAAATAATATTTACAAAATTGTTTTTTGTCTAAGAAAGTTTACGAAGTAAATATAAAATTTATTAATTGAAACGATTTTTTAAAAAATGTGTGTGTGTGTGTGTGTGTGTGTGTGTGTGTGTGTGTGTGTGTGTGTGTGTGTGTGTGTATGTGTTTGAGACAAATTGTATGTGCATTTCCCGCGAATTACTCTTTGTCCACGATAAATTACAAAAACTACCCACGCGGACGAAAGTGTTCCCTGTAATAGTTTCAATTGACAACGCGATACCGGCTCGGTTAAGAATTCCTCTCGAAAACGGAATTTACCCGGACTGCTGGAATTCCAGGCAGTCGGAGAGACGTAATTTGAATTAATAATAAAGGTAAAGTGCTGCCGTACTAAGACAATTCGACTGCGATATTGTGTCGAGATTAACGGTGCAAAAAAAATACCGTGCAGATATATTTCGCCAAGGATTTATCTTATGAAGAATTTTGCGCGATAGTGCAAATATAAATCATGAAATTATGATCTTGCTGAATTCATTGCTGAATTCATGCTTGCACCGATATCTTCTCCGATATTACATCGCCCAGTTTTTGACCTATTTCGTACGATTCGCGTGTGTTCGCAATGCAGCTGCGTGTTTGTAATTAAACTTATTTATGGATAATAGGTGAAGTTTCGAATTTTAACGACTATAGTGTGGCAGCTCGCTGGAATTCATAATGCAAGTTCATAGCGTAATGGATTAATGGTAAATATGGATTATTTGTTATTATATAAATAAAATAATATCTTAAAACATTTTTACATTTTTTTCTAACGAGTATTTCGAGCTTGATTTTTCTGTATGGAAACATTTGTTTGTTTCTCTCGACATAGTCACAAAGTCGTTTGTCACTATGTCATAAAATTAATTCAAATTAATCCAATTTAGCGTAATATAACTCTACTTTATGATGCGACATTTATGTTCAAAAGTCACAATAAAATGTTTCTGAAAAATATAAATATCCTTTCTTTAAATTACAATAAATGTTTTTTAAAATTGTATAATAACGTGCGTTACATTGTGAATAATAACTCGCATCTCACGTCTCACATCTAATTTAAATAAGATATTATGATGCAACAAAAAACTGTAGTGACGTGAGCTAAATTTTCAGTTCATTAACTTCGTGAAAAAAATGTTATAGTTGATTAGTACATATTATTATACAATTTATTATTTCACAATTTATTATTGGGCATCAAAAAAATGCTGCAACAACACGATTGAGCAACAGCAACGTCGAAAACAGAACATTTATTAATATCTGAATCATCGGGATGTTTACGTGCAGGAGTTTGCCACAAAAAAATATCAATCGATGGCGCGATAAGAGTTATAGATTTTTCTTAACCTCTGAAAAATACCAAGAAAAGAATCAGCTTTCAGTATTGAGAAATGTTCGCAGATCGGAAAAATGGAAACCAGTTATCATCTGCTAGGATTTTTCATTTATTATTATTTTCTACTTGCTAAGGATAACCGTTTGATATAACGTTTGCTTCGGTTGTTAGAAATACAAGGTGATCATAAATTCACATTTATACATAGCGGATTCTTTTTAAGATTATTTCGATCTTGATCTTTCTATATGGAAACATTTGTTTGCTTCTCTTGACACAGTCACAAAGTTTTCCGTCACTATGTCACAAATTAATCTAGTTCAGTGTAATAACTCTATTTTATGGTACGTTTATGCTCAAAAGTCACAGTAAATAAAAGAATAAAAGTAATAAAAATGCCGCGTTGAAATGCAGGAGAACTATGGTACAACGGTTCAGCAACCGAAAGAGAGTCACTCGTTCGTGGAGTCATTCGCGATCCGAGGCGTCGCGGCGTTAAATCACGTCGTCTCGGGAAAGTAGCACGAACGCATGACTCACCCTTTCTCATCGTGAGCGAAAAAAAAAAGTGAATAAAAGCAGAAAAAGTCCCGCGCAACCGTTTTCCGCGCGCGACATGACTCCGTGTCTCACACAAGGGCCGATCACTGATAAGCTCTTCGTGCTCTTCGTGCAAGAATCACGATAAGAGAATATTCAAGTCGGCTTTAACACCTATCGTAGCCTCGCGAAGGAAGCGTATACACGGTATGCGCTACGGTATATTACATGCAATTCTCCGTTTCCCCGGGGAAACTTATGCTCGCCGTACCTTGCCTGGCCGACATTTTATTTGCTCAACCCCAAACTGGAGAGATCGCCAATCTCCGAAATGCGTTACTAATTCTGAGAAAATTAGTTGATGAATATTCTGAATATTTGAACTACTAAATGAAATATGTGAAAGAAATTCAGCAATTTTTCGTTTCCTGCATGAACATTTTTCTGGCTGAAGATTGTTTTAAAAATCTGGCATTTCTTTGAGAGTTCCAGATAGTATTTCAATGTCTACTCCTAAAATGTCAAACTCCTAAAATTAGAATTCAAATCGTTTTATTGAAATAGTAAATTTATGAGCAAAATCATCGTACAATTTAACTAGAACTCTGTAAATTACGTTGAAATTGGGGTACTAACTTTACAGAGGTCAGCCTTTCTTGCCGGGGAACGTCAATTGTAAGGTAATTCGTGCCGCTTTTAAGGGCTCCTTCGCCGGATATATCTTGGTAATTATATTTGCGCGAGACAAGGTTTGCTCTTGCCGGCTAGCTATACGCGTCTTATTACTGGCCGTATTCACGTCGGGTGATGATGCTCCAAAGACGTAATCTGATCCTCCATTAATTAGAAATTGCTCCTAGTCACACATTCGTGATTTTCATCAAAGCAATGCGAATCGGTTCAGAGATGTGAATGAATTGCTTTAAAATGAGCAAGTGTCCTATTATTTTAATTCCCAAGTTAAGCTTAATGAATGAATCTCTCTCGAATTGACGCAATTATATTTTTCGTATCATCGCATTGTTTTGAGATGCACTTGTACATAATTTATTTGTTCTTAAAAAGGTATATAATTTATTTTTATTTTTTTATGTATATAATTTATTTTTTTTCAATAAAGCGTTGTCATCTTCATATATACGTTGTAGGAATTAATGTAGTTACGGGACGTGATGGTTTTTAATTGAAAGAGATCAGCTTTTTTAAATCACTAAGAAGAACGAATGTAATTAAAAGTTTATGGAGATGTTTGATTTCTCTTTTTCTTTTCTCTCTTTCTCTTTCTCTTTCGCAAATATTTTACCGTTATTATTTATAAGACATCTACCTTCAAAATGATAAAGTATGTTTGTTAAATGAATTGGCGAGACAACATCAATTTGTAATAATCATAAATACACTGAAAAGCACAAGCAAAAAAAACAGATACTAGACTACAACACTAATGTAGTAAATACACTCAAATGTAGTTACATTTTTCTCTATTTAACTTGTTAGCAAAACGTTTTACTATTCGAAACGAGTAACGAGTATGCCAAGCAAAAAAGGGGGTAAAGTTAGTTAACTAACAGGCGAAATACCGTATTCTTGCACTAATTTGTCTCTATTGTGACCGTTCGTTAACGACTAGATGTTCCGTCAAATTACTGCTTTATGTATCGTATTTCTAAAGTGTTTCTCTTTGTGCCGCTGCCGTTGCAGCAATTAGTCTGTGAGATCAACGAAACATTTTCTCTCTAATAGCTAATATTAAATTTATCAAAGAAAATTAACATTCAAAAATGTAACTAAAATTAAAATAACATAATTGCAAACAAGAATGTCATTTTTCAAGACAGATCAAAGCAGATCTTAGTGCTTAATAATAATGCGAATTTTACAATTTTCGACTCATACAAACTGCGCGTTGATTATTTTAAAACAGTTCTAAACTAAAGCCGGATTATCATAATATCATAAATTAAATTGCACATTTGTATGAATTGGATATTGTAAAAATTTATACAATATTATTAAGCACCAAGATTCGCTTTGACCAAAACTGATCTTCTTGTTTATAAAATTGTGTAATTCACATTTCGGTTGATCATTATTTGTTATTATTATTTAAAATTAAAATAATTGTTGTGACTAGATCCTTGATATGTACATGGAAAGAATGATTCTTTATTGAAGATAAATAGATATTTCAGCAAGATCATTCTTTCCGTGTAGATCATTAAATCAATTTCTTTTAGAAAAATATCTTTGCAATGATTTAACAAAATAATCTTTACATTTTCCCGTTATATTAAAATTATTAATGCGTTAAAATTATTAACACGTTGAAATAATTAACGCATTAAAATTATTAATACATTAATAATTTTCTATTTGAAGCTAATTCAGAGTAATAAGTATTGAGTATCGTTGTTGATGTCATTTATCTTTGTCAATCGTTTATTTTATTCGTATGCAGCGAATACACGCTTGGAGGGTGGTATAGCGTATGAGAGCTAGTTGGATACCTGCCAACCACGTTGCTGGCTCAGCATCGAATTGTTGAAATACTGTGCGGAGCAGCTTCAACGACAGCATTACCTGTGCGATTACATAGTCGACGATCGCAATGTCGATTGCCATCGCTGAGTTTCAAACGGGCCATCGCTGAGTTTCAAAGTATCAAAATATCCCATTACAATATAATCAAAGCATTATGTGGACGTTTATCTTGCGTTTATAACTTAATTCGCAATAGCGATAAGAGTCTGATGCGTCGATAACAACGGAGCAACGGAAAAATAACGTAACGAATGAGATAGATAAACAACAGCCGAAGAAATGGCTGCAGCGTCATAAAATGCTATTTTCTCTGCTACACTAACGGAACATCGATTTTCATGACGCCACGAAACTTTCGTGCACGAGTTTAGAATTTACTTGATTTTCGCATTGACTCCTGAGATTGAGTCATTTGCATAACTAACTTCGAAGCATCACAAACGCTGCTGTCAACGGCGACATTTTCCAGCGATTTCTTCTCGCGTTAGCAGCTGCATGTTTGGTAATTGTATCAATCTTTCTCTATGTTTTTGAAGGAGATGAGAGATAGTTTTGAAATTGGCGAACGTTAACATATGAAATAAAAAGCGTGATCGCAGTAGTGACTGTCATAATAACTGAGATGAGTCTTTTAATGGATATCTACGCAAACAACAATATTAAAGCGCAATATATAAGCGTGTTTAATGCTCAGTTAACAAAAACCACTATATCAAAAAAGAGCATAAAAATATTGCGCTTCTTTGGCGCGTGAGTAAAATTTTTACATGCAAATTATTTTCCGTATTGCTTATATTACTGCGATCCGGAATAAATGAACGGGCTTTGCTTCAAAGGCCAATGGTTATTTTTGTGACACGTGTGCTTCGAAAATGGCAACTGTGCCATGTGGTAACAGTAGTAACAAGAAATAAATCCTGGGGCGCTCGCAAAACTGTTCCAGCTTTGTTTCCAACGGCTTGGAAAAATGTTACTAACTGCGGTATGTCATACTGAGCTTGTAATACACTGTAGCAATTACAGCGCTGCCTCAAGCGCGGATTTTTCCTGAATTTTAACAAAATAATCCGGCAAAATTTGTCATCACTCCGTAACATTCGTGTTATGCTGATAACGTTTCAGTTTTCCGATCATTTAGGTCACTCTTTACGAGATCTAATGCAAAAATCCATAACAGATTTTATATCTTCTTCTATACTATTTTACGCTTTGTATGGAAATATAGCTTCTTTTATTTTATGCTATCATTTTACGCGATGCAGCATTTATCTCTGTATGATAAGCGATATATCGTAATTCTAAATATTATAAAAAAATACTGACACACTTTTTTAAAAGCTTTTTGAATCGTTCAAAATTTGACGGTCTATATATGACAAAAACTAAAAAAGTCATCGACAGTTCGTGATACGAAAAATTGTTCGGAACGAAATAACAAAAGAAACATTTTACGATGGTACCCTTAGGAGGCTGTCGATGTTCAAAGAAGAAACCGAGGTCCAGTGATTCGAATCTGTACTATCTCTCGGTCCATCTCAGGATCTCTATACGCTATCGAGAAGAGGTCATATAAAATAGCGGTATTAAGGTCGGTGAAACGAAGGATATCGACGAAATCGATTCCTTCCCGATATCTCGAAGAGATACATCTTGCCGAATGTTCCAGTTGACGTAATATAGTCGTATTTCTTTATATTCATCTAATTAATTTCCAATGAAATTTGTTGAAGTTTTTTTACGGTAGTTCATATTGCAATCGAATTTAATGAGGAAGTTAGTTCTCGTCTGGTCGAAAAGGCATTTATCGTAACTTTGATTATCGGATTTCCGTGAAATCAATTGGGATCACTCAATATTGTTAAAAACTTTTACACAGATTAAAGGTAAAAAAAATAGGATAATAAAGTTCACCGAAATCAACTTAATATATCTCGACAAAAATATTAAGAGAATAATTTTATTAAAATTTATATTATTAATTATGGACAAGTAACGTTCTAGATTGAAATACTAAAAAATAACTCTAGAGTAAATATTTCTTTATTTTTTCATAATTTGATATGCCTTATTCCGTATTGTAAATGAAATAAGGATAAGGATAAAAATCCATGATTATTCCAATTCAATTTCTCAATTCTATCTTGACCGATCAAATATTCTCAAAATGTCAGATACAGATCTTCATGCGGAACTCCCACTAGAAGGCAAAATACGATAACGTCGATCTTGAGAAAGATTCGCTCTCTCCTTGCTCCTCCCAAACGATCTTAAGTTTGCGAAGTAATATCAAGTAAAAAGAGAAACATAGGATATATCGAAATTTGCGGAGGGAGTGCAGCGTCAATGAAATCGATTCTGCCTCCACGCGGTTATTCAGCCTTTAAATCGGTAATTCCATTCCTTCTTTGCTCGATATCGAACTTTTAGATAAAATCACGTTAACCGTTTGCCTCCCGGAAAGAGCAGTTTGGCAAAAACGACTGTCACACAGCTACATTATTTACTTAGATTTTTCGGAAAATGGCGTATGAAGAGGAGTTCCTCGCACGGTTTGTATCGCAAAGGGTGATGATGCCCGATAAAAATGTCATTGTCGAACTTCTGAATTTCCCACTTTCTCTTTGCCTTATCAGTTATTTTTCTTTGAGAGTTCCCCTGAGAACTCTCAAGGAAAAATAACTGATAAAGCAGAGAGAATTAAATATTAGTATTTACTGTAAGATTTTTATGCCTAGAATATCATGTTTTAATACAGAATATCAGATTTTAATCAAATTATTCTTTATAATGTTACAATTATTATCGTTATATCAAATTACCAGCAATTATGATGCATGATTACGAACTCCATTTATTAATTAATGAAGATATTTTATCACGTAATACAATATATGAGTAATCTTAATTATAATTATGAATCTGGAATCTGTTTTCCATTTTGTTAAAATATCGCTAACCTTCATGAATTGTCTGAAAATATTAAATGAATGAAGATGAGATATATTTTTCACATTTTATGTGCCTTGAATGAAGATGGGAACTCGCAAATGAAGACTCTGCGAACATTGTTGCAACCATTTGCGTGATCATGCTGCACCCTCCCTCGTGCAACCTTTTGCGTTTCGACGTGCAACGAACAGCCTTATCTGCGCCTCGGTTTAAGGATATACCGGGTGCCTTTCGTAAACGAGGCACGTCCCGAAGCAACTTATAATTGACCGAAGGTTTGTCCGTGACAGTTCTCGTTTCTATATCTCCCATTCGCCTCTGTTCTCCTCTCGCGCGCGGCACCCCGCCTCGTTCTCTTTCCTCGTATCTTTCCATCACCCGCCTCTCATTCCACTCTCTCTCTTCGTGCCACGAATCGACGAAATTGCTCTGCCCTGGTAGACATGACCCAAGGCATTTTGCCACGGCCATTCCCAACCACGCCTTTCGATTCGTTTAAAAAAGCTCTATATAGTCGAATTGATTGTCCAACGTAGCTGATTATATCCGAGATATCACACGTGCTCAAGTAGGTGTAATTAGTTTTTTCCTCTGTTACTGGAGTTACATTACTTCAGTTTATCTGATTGTAAAATCGGAACTTCGAGAAATTTATTAAATCAACGTTCAATTAATTAGAACTTGTATTTAAAAAATAGTTCATAAACTTGTCAAACTGATGACGGATTGATCATCATAGTCAATTACATCCAAAATATCACACGTACTCAAACAATCGTAATAAAATTAATATTTTTTTCCTCTATTACTTGAGTTACGTTACTTCAATTCGTCTAATGACCGTAAAACCATGGACAGCTTCGCGAGATTTATTAGATCGACATTCAATTAACTATAGAACTTGTATTAAAAAAAGTAGTGCGTAAACTTGCTCTCCGATGCGCAAGATTTGCGGCCGTAAAATCGAAACGGCGAAGTTACATCTTGCAGCTGCGCCAACGTGGAGGATTCCACGTAAGTTATCGCAGAGCTTTAATTTGATATCCGGTACAACACGGTACAATGGCTCGTAATCTTGCCTCGTTTTACCGCAGTGCTAAATGTGTACATTTCTGTACATTTCTCATTTTACGTTGACGTAAATTCCAATTCTTTCCAATCATTTATTGGATGTTTAATTAATGGCCGATATGTTGCGTAAAATCCGTTGTAATCACAAAACGTGATTTTGCAGTTGAATTACATTTTATTGTAGCTGGCCCGTATTTTTTGAGAAGTGGCCTGGAATTTTTAATTTCGACCCGATGCACTTGTATAACGAGATAATTATTATTGCGAATACAATTACACTGAGCAAAATATATGTTATATGTCACTTGCTTTGCGAGCAAACATTCAAGTTCCGCTCGAAAAAAAAAAAAACGTGCCCAGGATTAATGAAGGTTTTTCAGGCTTTCGATAAAAGCGCTGTTAGTCTGATCGTGATCGAGTCGTACTACGCGTCCTAGATCGATAGGCTTATCCGACAGTTGGTGCAAAAACCCATATGCCACGCAGTGACAACGCGTCGTCCCGATGTTCGATCATCAAAGACACGCTTTTTTTCGCGTTGCGAAGATTAGAGCCCACTGATTCGGTAACGAGAAACTCTCGTGTTCGGTGCAACTAATGACACGCGACATGCAACGCTCTGTAGGATTCGATACTTTGAAATTTACATTGTTCGGACTAAAATTTTATCGACCGATGACTTTTGAGGCATTACAAAATCATACATTTCAATCTCCGCGAGATGAAATTAACGTGAAAAAATAATAACTCTTTTATCCTTTTTTTAAAGGGAGCAGAATCGAATTTTTTACTTTTTACTTTTTACGAGCATTTTTCCACGATTTATTATTTTTTAAATATTATTTTATCTCTTATCAATTACATGACGTAAAATAGAATTTCAATAGAACTCCAATATTTGATTTATTACAAATTTTCTTTCTTCTAAAGAGAATAATTATAAGGACGGATTCTCATGCAGACATCGGCTTTGATACCAAGCGCTGATTGATGAGAAATGGATAATGGAGGTAAATAGCAAGAAAAAACAACGCTAAAGCAACACTTTATCCAATCAACATTCGGTGTCAAAGCGCCGGTTTCTGCATGAGAATCCACTCTTAAACAATATCAATAATTATACAATAACAAGTTAAACTATATTGTTATTATAATATACAGATAATCAAATAAAATCAAATAAATAAAGAAGCCAAATACAACCGAGGCTAAATGTCTTGGTGCCTAATAATATTTCTATATAAAATTTTAAATACATTCCAGTTCTTTAAACTGCGCGCCGAACACATCCGGTCTTGAAATCGCAGTCTAAACTAAAGCTGGAATAGTATCCCAAATTAAATTGATCGTCAATTTAACAAGATGCTAATAAACATCTTTAAACACTGCAAAGAATAATTTAATTAAATAATTTTTTCTTTCCCGAAGAAAAGGCTTCCTCTGGACGGTGGATCGAATTGCTGATAGCTTATTCGTTAACATTCGTTGCATGCGTTCATGCATGATTTTGGATTTTTTTCCAATCGCAGGTCGAAGGCAAAGCCATGCGAAAAAACGATTCGCAATAATATAATTCCGAGCGCGACGATATCGTTTTCGATGACTCTAATACGAGCTCGTTGATGTACGACTCATGTAACGAGAACGCGCGGCCGAATTCGTGAAATTTGCAAGGCAAAGGAGCACGCACACGTACGCGCACGCGTTTGTATTTATCCCCCTGGCGAATGATATTGTAGCTCTCACGAATGCAAAAGCTCGTTTATTAGAAATCCTTCCGATTGAAGGAGACCGATCCGACGGGAAATGTCCTCCATCCTCTACCGCGTTATTGAAAGTAATATTTTTGATGTTAGCCATTGTCGAAGAACTGGAAGTGTGTTACCACGGACACGAGCGTTGAACGTTCTGCATAAGTTCGCACGCGTCAATATGGATGGGGACTATTATACTTGCCCTCGGCATTGTTGTGCAACTGAAAAATGCAATAAATCCTGCGCCGTTATTATTATTGCGACATACACGCTGAAATCGCGCTCTCATCGCTGTCTGGCCCCGTTAAAACTTGGGGAGAGTCGCCAACGGATCCTCAGCCGGTCCCATTGTGAGCGGATCGATCATGAATTTATCTCGATAATATCATCGACTCGATCACATTCCACGAGCGCGCGCTCGAATAAACGTGCATTCCGTATATAATGTCAAATTGATTTTGCCTTGGTAGAATTTTTATCCAAACTTTACACGGAAAGAACGGTTTTATCGAAGTATCTAAAAATTTAGCTAGATACTAGATTTGAAAATAATTTTGTTGAATCATTAAAAATAATCATGCAGAACGCTTAAACGTTGATGACAATGCTGGAAAAAATTTTAACATTCTAGCAACCAGTTTGAACGTCTTAAATTATTTTGATAATTCAAACAAAATTATCTTCAGATATCTGTATCTATCTAAATTTTTGTAATTATTTGATAGTGGATTTACAATTAACGGAAATAATGGTATTCGATTAACAGTCTTAAGAAATTCTGGAAAATATAGCTTTGAATTTGGCTAGACAATTAATAAAAACTCACGATCAATGTACGCAATAAAACAAAATGTGAATTTAGAATGCAATGCGTTACAGTACATTTACGTGTAAAGTAATGATCGTTTTCAACCTGAGAACCAACGTAAAATGAATACATGTGTATCTGGTGGAAATAATGAATAGCACTCGGTCGCTTGCAATCGATATATATCAAATTGAGCTCTGGATCAAATCCGCATATTTGATTTAATCCGCGCATCGATCAAACTATAAAACTCGCTATTAAATCCGTAAACAATATTCGCCGCGTGCATCATTTACTACTTCATCCGATTTTCCGTGTTTATATGTATGCTTTATTTGTAATGCGTTACAGAGATGAATCGCGTATTTATCGCATTCCTTCACCGTTCGCCTCCGTTATCGCGAACACGTTAATTCGCCGCGGATTCACATCGTTCTCACGACTGCGTCTTAGATAAGAAATCATCAATGACTGCTACATAATACTAGTAGGCAAATTTAATTACGTAAACTCTCTCTCTCTCTCTCTCTCTCTCTCTCTCTCTCTCTCTCTCTCTCTCTCGATCATTTTTACATAGATTATATATGACAATTGTTACATAATTATATATGATACAAATTTTATATGATGATTCCAGGAATATATTTATTATACTTCAAGTGATATGGTATATTAATTCAATGAAATAATTGCATGCAGATTCAATTTAAGATATTAAAAATTTTGTGACACTTTCATCATCACCTTTTCGATGCCTTCCTATCGACGCAGCTTGCGTGAAAGTTATCCAACCGCACAGCGACAAAGGATTCGTTCCGCGCAACTTGAAGGAATCGCGCTGCGGATTTCTCGCGTCTCTGTCGATCTGCGGGATTAAGTAGATCTGCGGTTTCGCACGGCTCGCCTCCAAAGTATGCGCGCCGCGGCTCTGTGGCTTTGCGTACTTTTAATTACAGCGGAGCGGCCGTGTTTATCGGATATTCCCTTTGACGCAAGAAATTGGAAAAGTTTCGGCGGACGTTTCCATTCGACAAGCGCCCAGAAGTTTAGACATCCGCGGGCATTCCACTTACTTAAAAGCGATCCCTTCCGTCTCTGTTTGCGAGCGACACTACCCCATTCCGCGTCTCGCGTCGTCTGAACGATCGCAGCAATGGAAATGAATTCGGCCGGATCCATTCGCGGAATCACCTGAAAAAGAATTCCCGGATTCATCGGACCGGAGGTCGGTCCAGCCGCGTTTCTGGTCCGCGCGATAAGGAGCTTAACTTCCTTTGATACTTTATCTTCGAGGTCGTGGGGAAACGATATAAACGCTTGAAGTTGATCGCGCAAAATGTCCCACGGCGGACCGTAGCGGCGAATAGGTACATTTATATGGGGGTTTATTTTGTAAATGTTTTTCTTTTTTTAATTTATAAGATGTCTGTTAAGGGTAGCAATACTTACGCAAAATTGCGTTGTATCAAAAGTTCTGTATGTTCTTCTATATTCTGTTCTACACATATTCTTTTATTTAATTTAACATCTCTTTCAGCAAGTTGGAGTACAGCTTGTTTTCGTATTGGAACGTTAAGTTAATACTCTCCATAAATGAAAGCGAAATGTCTTGCGTCTAACATTTCCATCTATTCCTGCTGCGAAGTCACGGCGCATTTAGCTAATATTCGATAAATGAGCACGACCGGCGGAATATCTTGTGCTCCTGACATTCCTCATCGCTCTCGAGTCGGGTCACATTGGCCGTTCTTGTTCCGAGTTAATACCCCTTGAATGGATACAATATTGAAACATCTTACTCGTAATATCCCCTTCTCGATTCATGGGACTCTGACTATTCTCGTTCGATGTTGTCGAGTTAATGCGCGCTGAATAGGAGACCAAACATTTCGCTCTGTTCAGCGAATGGCGGGACATTAGATTTCTCTCCTTTTCGCATTTGGTTGACACACTTAGTCTATTGAAGAAGTATATTATATAATTGCACATTTGCATAGGAATTTAATGCAAATATAACACGAAGCGATACCTCTAATGAGGCATACACGCGCGTTTAAAATTGTTGACGCGTGCTCCCGCGTTAAATTTTCCTGTGTGGATCCCAGTCATTTTAGCCGCAGCAAGCTCGAATCTGCATCGTAGTAAGTCTATGGTTCGCCTATGGTTAGTAACGACCCTTAAATCGTTGATAGATGCGCAAACATGTGACGGATACTATTCCCTTGTAAAATTTATGACACGTTGATCACGAATGCGATTGAAATACCTCCTCGCGCAATGTTTGCTGCGTACACACGTTTTTTGACGTTTTTTATCAATCAAGATACAAATCAATGCAAGTCTTTTATGAAAGTGTCGATAAGCGAGGAAAGTTTATGTATATTTTTAGTTTATGCTAAATCGATAAACTTAATATAATTATGATTTTATATATATATATATATATACACATATATATGTGTGTATAAAGATAAAGGTCGAATTAATTTGCACACCCAAAAAATATATATATTGGATGCGCAAATTAATTCGGCATTTATCTTTAATCAATTTTCATAAATTACTGGCAATAAGAAATGAGTTTTGTAGGACAATTTTAGAAAAAGAGATTCTAAAAAAATGGATTCTGGTGGATTGATCCTAATAAATCATCGACATCAATCGCGAAATCCAATATATTGCAAATTAATTCAAATTAAACTTTTATCTTTGCACCAAAATTTGGATTTCGCGAATTTAGATTGATGTCGATAGTTAATCAGGATCACAATTTTCTTCTTTTAAAATTGTCCTACAAAACCCAGTTTTCATTGTCAGTAATGAATTTGCGGAAATTGATTAAAGGTAAAGGCACCGATATATGTAATATATATACCTAAGGGCTGAGCACTTAACTCGCACACCTCGAAAATTTGTAAATTATACGTTGTATGAAAAAGTAACAAGGAAATTTAATATCTTAGATGAGTATAATAAATAACGAATAAGCCAGCGGTGTTTATTAAATAATGTTTCATATCAACACAAATAAGCGATATTTATCCATATTATTCAATTCAATATGAATGATATCGTCGATTTGTCATACGTATCGCAGAAATGAAGTTTATTAGTAATGAAAAAATATATATGCTTCTAATTTATGCATGCGGTGAAAATGTAACAAAAACTAAACTTAAATGTACTGAAAAATATCTTGAACGAAAGCGGCCATTCGATGGATGTGTTTATTTTGTCAATCTCTTCAAGAAATAGTTGTTATCAATTCAAGCATCTAATTTAAGGAAATGCCAATTGTAATTAATAATAATAAATTAAGATTAGTTATTATTGATTAATCATTTGCTGCTAGTTTATTCATCTTATTATATTCATTTAAGATATCAAATTTCTACTTCCTTGTTACATTTTATTTTCTTGAATATATCATTATCTACTAAATTTAATTAATCAATAAATGATAATATATTTGTAAAATAAAATATACTTTCGAAAAATTAAATATACTTTCTAACTATAGCACAAAAAATGTAACATATAAAATATAACATTTCACTAAAAAAATAAAATTGACTTTGAAATCTCCAAAACGTCTTCATTTAAAGAAAATTTATACACAATAAATTTATACAGTATGTAACGATTCTTAAAAATTGTGCAACTTTTGTATGTAACAATTTTTTATACAACTTATAATTTAAAGGTTTCTCGAAGTATGCAAATTAAGTGCTCCATTTTATACATATAATTAATTTGCATATAAATTATTAGATGAAAAAATTTTACGAAGGAGAGATAAATATATACAATCCTTATATGTTTTCCCTTTATTTAATATTTTTGTAATGATTTATATGCGAACTAATTTGATTATATTTCATATTACACTCTACATATACTTTATTGCAACTTTAAATAAAGAACTCTATTTGTATAACGATTTTACAATTAACACATATTTTATTTTGCCAACGATAATTATAGAAGAAAATGTAAAATTGACTGTACTTACGCGCTCAAGGATTTATAGTATGTATGTAAATTGTTTCCAGATATCTATGTGTATTGGCAATTAGTTTGAAACGCATTAAGAATTCAAGAACCGCAAATATCGCGGGCGTTGCTTAAGCGAAAGAATTAATCTACCTCTCTCATTCCACTTTACTCTCCTTTTAAAACGGCCGCTATTGCTTCTCAACTCGTCGAACCGTGAAACTCCCGCAAAACTCGTCCGACCGCAGCATTCGCGAGTTTACAAAATAGATATAAGTAAAGGTCCGTGCTTTGTTTTACGGTTTTACTGGGAAATTCCTCATACTCCTCATTCATCCTTGTTAATGAAGCGCTTAAAACCGCCTCCGTCTCGTGATGATACCATTTCGTGTTGACATTTTTAATTACTTCCATTCCTTCGCGGATTTTATTCTCTGAAAATATCGCTCTGTAATTCTATCTTTAATTCTTTCGCTCTCAGCGATCGTAATTACAAGCGCACTTTTTTATTTGTTAAAAATATCGTACAATTGTGTAATGTAATTGCTACTCGTCTACTAGTTTGTACATTTATAATTCAAGGTAAATTTTATCAATAAAGTTTTTTAGAGAAGGTATAATTATGTAAAATTAATATACTTTTATAAAAGATTAGCTCTGTGAATTACTTTTAATAAATAAAACTTTTAGCGTATAGCGAGTATTCATTTAGCCGTTTCTCGCTAATATCGATTGCAACGCTGTACTTCGAGAGTAATTGTTTACCCAATATTTAGTATCTTCCATTTGAGGAAAGATGCGGCGCGGTCTAATTCAATGTAACTTTCCGATACAGCGACTTGATGCAATAAAAGGAAAAAAAGATGTGGAAAAAGAAAAGGGGGAAAAGAGGACGTGCTTGTATCTCTCGATGGATCGAAGACGCTCCGCTTTCACACGTACGGGAGCCGGGAGCAGTGTCGTGGGGAATCGAGATAACAAGACAGACAGATATAAGCCATTTAGATTTTAGTGAGAGGTTTTGCGTTACGCGTAAAGCTTGCGCCAGACTATGCGCGATTCGCGATCGGAAAGGGTTCAAAACTCGCAATTTTCATTTGCAAACAATGCAAATGAATATATTCGTCGAATTTGCAGTCGTCATTTAATATTCGTGTCAATTCGCTAGTGAAGCGGTTTTTTTGACGAAATCAAAGGACGCGAATCGCGCATAGTCTAGCGCCAGCATTATATTTAGGGTGAATACTTTAACATTTTCGAAGTGAAATGCGCAAAATGCATTCGCGGAAGTTCACGCAGACAACGACGTCCTCGAATTTTAGCTGAATGAATTAATTTTGTTATATCTAAGAAATATTTTGCATTAATATCAACAACGACAAACATATTTACTTCTCCAACATTATATTATGTTTAAAAAATATTATATATACATATATATATATATACCACAAATTCAGAATGTTAAATAATAATTAATGAGATGCCTAATATTTTTGGCTAAGACCTATATTTTTTAATCTTTATTTTTACGCATTTTTTAAAATATATTTTTAAATGTTTATTTTAATTTTCAATCTTCATTTTTAAATAATACTTAAAAACATTTGACAATGTTTGATACTTACATTTTTAACTTTTAATTTTTTTATATTCCCGTTTCCATCTTCGAAAAAATTGTATTGTTATAAAGCCAAAATTTACGCTCTCTCAATCTCCTGAAAGTGTTTCCCGATAATACCGATGACAATTGGTATTCAATTGATCCGATAGATATGCCATTATATTGGAAAAGTTAATTGATATCTTTCAAACGACGGCGGTTTTCCGCAACCGCGATGTTATTAAATAACTCATCGCGAAATATCGCGATTAATATCGCGAAACAAAATGATTTTTATGAATTGGCGGATAATAAGTTTAATATATACTCGATGAATTTTTCGAAAAGATACTTATTAGTAATAAGTCGCTGTGGCGTAAAATAATCACCTAATAATTTTTTCAACATGATTATACTTGTTATCATATGATCAATTGTATACGATGTTTGAAGTATATAATAATATTCAGTCAAATATGATCAAATAAATCCAAAATGGCAACGAAACTTTACTCGCGATTCCGGAAAACGTGTAAGCACGAACAAAGTCGAACGTTCTCCACATTCTTAAATAGAAACTTTTCTCTCGACTTTTTCCGGATTTTGCGGGAAAATTTCGTGCGTGTTTCTCTCTCTCTCTCTCTCTCTCTCTCGACGAGACACGTCCTGAATCCGAAGACACATCGCTCTGTTCAAGTTCTCCACGCGACTGAACAAGCTGAGAGGCCGGGAACATAAGCTACTTGGATTTCAACGAGAAGTGTTGCATTACTTTCGCGAAAAGCGGACGCCTTGACGACATTCTCCGCATTCTTCGTCTCGTAATCTCTTCAAACGGATTGCTTCCGTAGCTAACAAATATTCGAGCGAGCGTCGCGATTGTCTTGAAGAACTAAACAAACGAATCTATTTGCTTCCTTTCTCTCCCTCTTTCTCCCTCCCCCTCTTTCTCTCTCTCTCTCTCTCTCTCTCTCTTCCTCTCTTGCTTATTTGTCTATGTACGTTTCTTCTTAAGTGTTGCGATCTGATTTTTAGTGAAACTTTATTCGTATCTCTGCAATATCACTATACTTTGAAAAATGATCGCGAGTCATTAAATGAAACATCAAGAGAATCGAGAGTCCTTTATACATTGCCTTTGTACGTCTTCTTTATTGTGTTCCATCACGGCATAGATTTCTCTTCATCGAACGCTCGGCTGCGTCAGTTTCGTTGAGGATGGCGTAACGAGAAAATAGTTGAGATATGACTTTAGGAGACCCCAAGTTTGTGCATTTCGATTGCTGTTCGAGACGTAGCTGCCGCTTTGCCATAATAACTTGGCGAGGAGTTTTATCTCAGTGAAAATCAAAGAGAAACTTTCCGAGAGAAACTTAATTTCTACGATTTAATTATACTGTGGATGAAGTGTATTTCAAAACTGAGAATTGTTTATCTAAAAATTTGTAATTTATTTTACAATTACGTACATTTCCGTGCTTAAAATTCGGCGATCACAACTTAGGCATTGTCTGAGTTACTGTTTAACCGAAAATAATATTTTCACAGCTTACTTGACATAAGCCGCGATTTTAATTCCATTGTGGACAATTTTAAATTAAATTTCTTTACATCACATGTCCCTTTCTTGAAACGTAGAATAGATAGAAGCAAGTGCTTAGAAAATATCTAGACTTGCGATGTTCATTGTCGGATTTCTTTCGAATTTCGCGTTAATATAAAGACGAAAGCCGAACACTGACAAGAGCGGGATAAAACACGTTACGTTTGAACAAACGGGGAGTGGAGAAAGGCGGCCATCAGCGAATGATTGGTTTCAGCGCCGCGGGCCATTAGCAAACACCTGAAGCTTCTCGCCCCCGTTGCAGCGCCGGAGTTCCCTTCAAACTTTCAGCGGAGAAGAAAGAGCACAGTCGGGGTTAACAAACCCATCCCTTTCGAGTTCGCTCTGAACCGTCCTGCAGTTTTTAAGCCTTTTTTGTCATCCACACTCGTCGCACCGGCTGCAACGCGAAAAACCCGATTAACAGTCGGCGATTGGAATCGGCTGTTTTTTGTGCTGCATTGTGAAACTTCGCGCGGTATTTCGAACGAGTAGAATATCGACGATTCGGCCCCTGCGGTCAGGGATTTCCGAGCGGATTTCACTTTGAAGCTCAAGAATTTCACGATTGTTAATTTGAATAATGTATCGACCGATTGTTCAAGCGAAATATACAAGCCGATCGTTGCATTAACAAAAGAGAGAAAAAAAGTGTTTCATGGCGGAATGCGAAACACTAAACTAAAATATCACTACTGACATTCTGTGCACGTTTCACACAATGCACAATTCAATTAATTTTATTTAAATACATTACAAAGTAAAACATAAATTTACCTGCGTAATACACTTGAACACAGAAAAATTTAATTGTTAAGCTGAAACTTCTATTATTATGCGATCGCAGGATATTGCGTTATGGAGTATCAACATAGGAGTAAAGATTCTTTCGTAAATTATCTCACTCCGCTCATCTTATAACGCTCGTAAAGACCTTCTCGGGAGGTTTTACGTAACCACCAAGAGTATCGTTTTCTCGGAATAAAGTAATCAGTGAGGCGAGCGGTCGGAGAGGGATGAGGATGCGGGCTGAAAAAAATTGATGAGAGACTGTTGCATGAATTTTACGCCACACCGGCGGGTCGTTACTTTGAAAAACAGCTGCACTCGGAAGGATGCTGGAAAACTCTTTCTCAAAGTCTATTAAATATCTTTAATGAGACGATCTTGGTACACCCCAACAGTAGTTTTATTCTATTATTATTTCTTTTCATTTTTGTTTTTATTTTTATTATTATCTTTTCAGAAACTAAATCAATGTTTCAATCGCTGATAAATTTTTTTTATATCCAGTTTAAACGTGACCTGTTTAAATAACTCTTATAAGAAAGGCAAAGGAGATCGCATCGGAAAAAAACGATTTTGCTGAAATATTTAGTTGTTAATTAAAATCTGAAAAAGATTTTATTGGACCATTAAAATAATTACGTAGAACGTTCAAAGTTTCTAGAATGTCAAAATTTTTTGCATTGCTAGCATTACCCATTATGCTAAAGCGTCCAACAAAATTATTTTCAGATGTATCTAGATCTAAATTTCTAGATAATTCAATAAAATCATTTTTTCCGTCCTTGAACTATTAATTTAGGTTTTAACTTACAATTTTGTTTTAAAACTTTACAATATTAGTTACACAATCACATATTTAATGTTAAAAATTAGAAATTAATTAAAATTATAGTTACAAAAATTTTGCCACACATTTTTGAAAAGGATAAATTTTTAAATATTTCAGCAAAATCGTTTTTTCCGTCGATATCTCTTGCTTTCTATGTAAAGAGTAATAAAATTTATATTAGAAAATATCAGGAACCAAGTTTTACATAACTTTAACTAGCGCGTAACTTTATTTAACAAACGGACTTTGATTACTCTTGTAAATCACGTAATTCCTAGGCATAGATCAGATTTTCGTTCCAGTAGGAACCTCGTTGCGAATCGTATGCTTTCACGTAATGCGCCAGGAATTTTCGAGGTGGGAATTCCGATGGGAGTTCATTCGTCCGCAGCAAACGACATCTTGAACGGGGTTTCGGATTTGAATTTCTGTATTCGTACCGACGAGTTCAGGTCGCTTCGAACTCAACCGGATAAGCTCGGTAGAACCTCTCCGGTAATGGGAATCATCGAGCGGGAAGAATCGATTTCCTTATGAAAGCGCGACGTGATCGAGATTTTATACGTAGGGTTAATCACACTACGTGTTTCAATCAGCTTAAAATCCCCCGTTTTGTACATTCCATCTCGTCAGTTAACGCATAATTTATCGCATTGTCATGCCGCAATCCGATTTGCGCAAGCAATTATCGGTATGTCATTAAGCTATCTGTTCTCAATTACGCATTTTGATGATTTCTAATTTGCACTAACCAAACGCTCGAATATCACATGAATTCTGTTTTTACTTAACCCGATGTTACCGCAAATGTCGATTAATTTGACTAATTGAACCATTGTCAAGAGAATTTGCTATCATCGGACTTAAAAAGATTTAATTTTTCAGGGTTTTTAAGAGAATTTAATTAAATTCCAATATTCCGCGTCAACATTTCATTATATGTGTCGATAAATAAATCCCATTAACGGTCCGTATTATTTTTCGGCAGAATGCGCGGCCAAGAACGGAAGATCCGTAGTGGAGCACCATCCGTCCTCTTACTGGGAACAACCCTTTAGTCAGCCTTACTTCGACAACACGACAAAGAGGGAGACCACAACCACCGTCGGGCAATCCGCTTACCTGCACTGCAGGGTGCGCAATCTTGGCGATCGTGCGGTAAGTTCCAAGTTTCCTTATCAAGAGCCCGTCGTTGTAATAACAGCACCGAGTTCGGGCGCATGTTGTATTTCGTGAGTGCAGATTAGGATCGCGTTAAACAGCGCGAAACAATTTTGATTTTGCACGTTATTCTTGTTTTGTAAAATATTTATACTTTGTATAGTTCAAGATCGCATTTGTCAATTGTCTCTCTGAAATATCTTTATATCGCATTTTAAATCTTTTCTTGAAGTCGTCAATTCTTTTTTACTTCTATTTTCGAGATTTTTTTTGTTTCTGTTGCGAAGGTAAAAATGGCTGCTTTTTTCGATTTCCTGAAAATTATTCAAAATTATTCGCTTTAATCAATACCGTTGCTACGATAATATTATATGTCAATATTCTTCCAGTAATCCAGCCAAGCACGTTTTAACAAACTTACCAGCGGGAAGCTTAAAGATTGAACGAGTCGAGAATACAGAATGTAGAAAATATTGCGGGATTATTTCGCTTGAATCTTCGATAGTCAATAATCTTGCTGCGCCGTCAATGTCGCCCGTGTGTTTTTCGAAAAAAAAAAAATCAATTAACCGATTAATCTTCTTATTACGTAAATTATGCAAAGCTCGCTGGGCGTTTTAACGTTCGATCATGCGTCAACAAGTTCTCGCGATTAAATTTATGAGGGCATTCAATAGAGCGAAAGCGCAACAAATTCGTCGCAAAATTAAATCGCACGCACGTTTTCACGAAATTTTCATTGTTTATGTTATTATTTTGTGCAAAGTGTATTTTTCAAATTCTATCTTATGCGCAAACTCCTCGCTGGCGTTGATAAATTTTACGTACGTGCGAGCGCGTGGAAATCCCAACGATCGGAATCACGCAATTCGAAGTCAAATAAATTCGCAGTTACAACGTCGGCGAGGCATTAATCCGCGATCGTTTCTCGACAAACTTCGCCGCTCTCTTTGCTAATGCACTTGCGCGACCTGCAATTCGTATACGAGTTCATTCCTCATTTACCCACGCGACATCGCCTCGCACTTTTACAGTAACCTAGTTCACATCTTCGCCAAGGCTTTTGTAATTCTTTTTCACGTTCTTTTTTTTTCTTGTTTCTACCGGCGAACTTGCGGAGCATGTATAAACGCTTCATGATTCAACGTGCATACTTTCTTAGGCAAATTTTGAAAATTACGAAAGTATTTAACACATGATTTCATTAACATAAAAAACTTCGACCATTTTCATGAAATATTATTTTTAGCGAGAAATAATCAGAAAGTTTATATTTGACTGACATTCGTTAAATGGTTACACAATCTAATTGCGCTGTAGAAAATTAACTCTTTGTGCGGAATCTCTTTGATGTTATATTACCGAGGGAACAAAAACACATTCATTTTTACGTGGAAAATAATTTTTATTCCTTTGCAGATTTTCTTTTACATTTTCTTTTATTTTTTTTAATAAACCACTTTTATATTCCGCTGCCCGTTTAATTCACGGGCCTCGGACCCATTGTTCGGTCGCATGAAGTGGCATGGTGACGTTATAAAAGGTGAAGCATTGTGCATACTAAACATAGTCGCGGCGTCAATTTTTTTCGGGCGATTTAGTGGATTAGCGGACCGCTCGAGCCCGCCGTTTAACCCGGTATTCATCACATCGCGGTCCTAATGCAAAGTAATTTCGCGGGTAGGCGCATAGGTCACCCGGGCGAACGGTGACATTACGCGTTATCGGCCGCTGCTCATGCATCACCGCATGACGCACAGGAACCCGTCAGAGTCCAATCACCGATCGTAATCGCCGATAAATCAAATTTCTCTCGCACCCTACCCCTTCGACCCCTCTGCGGATCTCCCTTTAGCCCTCTGCTTCCGCCATTCACAGCCACGCCATCGGCGTGCTTCAATAACGCGCGCACGCACACGCATCTGAACGTTTATATTTGCGATCGTAAAATCAGCACAACCGTCGCGATTGCGCTTCGCCTAAGCCTTGATTTCGCACCGGTGACAGATTGTTCGCGCGACAGTCGAGTGTCAATCAAGAGTTTTCTTTTTTGCGTATATTTGATCACATTCGCGTGCGCATAATGTCATCCAAAAGACCGAGAATTAAACCGATAACGAATTTCGACATCAGTGTTTCAGTTTTTAATCTTAGCATTTTTTATTTGCGGAGTATACGGAAAGAACGCTAAAAATATCTGAAAATTTAGCTAGATGTGAAAATAATTTTGTTTAGACCATCAAAATAAATGTGTAAGATGTTCAAACTGGTTGCTAGAATATCAAAATTCTTCGCAGCTTTGTCATCAACGTTTAAGCGTTCTGCATAATTGTTTTGATGGTCCAACAAAATTAGCTGTGTTTATTAGTTAGATTTTTAAATCTATCAGCTAAATTTTTAAATATTTCAACAAAATCGTACTTTCCATGTAGTTTAGCGAGTGGTGTAGTTTAGTTTTCTTTCTTTATGATATTTTCAAGAGGGTACAGAATGTACATCAGGAATCGTGACATAGAATTGCGTGGCATTACTGAAACATTACTGAACTTCTCGATTGAATGTCCAGTTTGGTGTATCTTGCTATAAGCAGCCTTTTAATTGCACAGGTCTCATGGATTAGGCAGCGGGATTTGCATATCCTCACTGTCGGCATCCTAACATACACGAATGACCAGCGTTTCCAATCGTTGCACAGCGACGGTAGTGACGAGTGGACCTTGAAAATCAGTTCGCCGCAAGTGCGAGATAGTGGAATCTATGAATGCCAAGTCTCGACAGAGCCCAAAATTAGTCAAGCTTTCAACTTGAGCGTAGTAGGTACGTGCGCATATGTCTCTCTTTTTATTTATGATCGATTCAATCGATAGCTGTCCAAATAATTCTACTGGACTTTGATTAAATTTTTTTCAAGCGTTACACGAAAAGAACGATTTTGCTGAGAGATCTAAAATTTTGGATACAGATATGAAAATAATTTTGTTGGAACATAAAAATAATGAACAATGCCGCAAAAAATTTTGATATTATAGCAACTAGTCTCTACATAATTATTTTAATAGTTCAATAAAATTATTTTTCTGATCTATATCCAACTAAAATTTTAGATCTTTTAGCAAAACCATTTTTTCCATGTAAAAGAAAATAAAACATTATGGAAGTAAATTATAATGAGATAATTATTTAAAAGCAATAATTAATTTTACAGTGAAAACATTCTGGACTTATATTCGCGATTCTCATTAATAGAAATAAAAATCCGTAAGAATGGAAATCTGGGGATTGTGTTAAAGCAATTACAAGTTCCCCATTGCACTTCGATAACAGACTTTCCGAAGCCGTTTGTTTCTTAAGTGAATTTTTAAGTGGCCGTCGAGCACGGTTCGACGTGAGTTAATTGCAGCTTTGCGGCGATTTAAACGAAATTGCGATCATACTTCTTGGCCCGGGCTTTACTCGGCGACCCCGAGCTGCGCGCTCCTCAGCCAAAAACCACTTTAACTTTGTTCTGTCCCCGTGTGCAGTCTCGAAGGCAAAGATCAACGGCAATTCGGAGCTCTACATCAAAAGTGGGAGCGACATCAATCTGACCTGCATCGTGCTGCAAACGCCGGAACCACCATCCTTCATCTATTGGTGAGTTTGAGCGTTCTCCCTTGACGATAGCGCCAATTGAATTTGTTCACGTATATTTCCGAGTTTCGCGAAATCCAAATCTATAATGACCTCTATTCGGCAGAATCTACTTTACTGAAAAATTTCAATGCAAGCGCCCATAAAACAAATCTCTGATGAAGTAAATCTTCGCTGAAATTAGTCTCTGGAGGCAGCGGTTTTTAGAATGAATCCTGCGTGATCCTCAGTTGTTCATGGTTTTGATGATCTTTAGAATCTATGAATCGCTAATGCGCTGATCCGGAAATCCTCTTATGTTTCTACACTCGCATATAAATCCCTACATTCACGCGCGTATATAATTTATAACTGTATATTTTATTTAATAATTTAATAAAGGCAGAAACCTTTTTCAAAACAAATTTTATTCTGTATTCGATGCTTATTAATGTTTTCTGGATTATTCTCGATGATTTTTCAGGTACAAAGGCGATAACGTGATAAACTACAGCCAACGCGGGGGCATTAGCGTCGTGACGGAGAAACAAACGCGAACGTCACGTCTTCTGATCAGCAGAGCGCTGCCAGCCGATTCCGGCAATTACACCTGTGCACCATCCACAGCCGAATCAGCCAGCGTCCTCGTCCACGTGCTCAATGGTGGGTGAGTCGCGAATGAAACCGTACATCACCGAAAATCCTCAATATTATCGCCAAAATGTCACAATATATCTCCGTATATCTTTCTCGCAATAATATCGGCAAAATTATTGGCCTTTCACGAGATAGTCTTTTTGGATGGTTTCGACGCCGACATTTCAAATAAAATTTCAAACGCATGTAAATATGTCAGCGCTGATAAAAATGCGCTGTATACGTTAAAATCGCCAGAGAGATACATTCAAATACGAAACGATATCTACCCGTGTCAACGTGTCGTTACAAAAAGGCTTTATATTGTTCGTTCACCACATGGATTTTCGACAAATTGTATCTTTTCCAGAATCGCTTTGAACATATAAATATGGAAAGATCGGTAAATCGCGGCTATTACAATTGCTTTCCAACTACTAATACAATTCAATAATTTATTACAATTCATTACCGTTGCGTAATAATATTGAGTTCATATAATATGCGAAAGAGTAGAACATAAATACGATATTTATCATTAAATTTGACGAAGCTTCTCACAGACTTTACCCGAAACGCGAAAGCATAGAATCAATTAATTAATCTCAACAAGTTTGTATCAGTTTTAATCAAGTTTCCCGAAACGTTTCGAGTATTACTATAAAGGAAGTTTTAGTCCGCTTGAAAGGATGTTAAAGAGAAACAATTTCAATTCAATCGTGTTTGTATAAACAAACTAAATAGCTTCGCACAAAATAACCGTGGATATATATTTATGTGCGTACACGGCAAAAAAGTTTCAGCGGTTTGATCTTGACGTTCGCAGAACTGGCAAAATAAAGTAACATTTTCCGTAGCAGTTCGGACACAAGTAAGAGAAAGCAAAGAATCTTGAGAAGAAAAATTAAATCGCTCGAGTGCGCGCCATTGATTTTCTTTTAACTCACTCGATTGCAGCATACTGATTTATTTCTCTGGTTTACTTAGAAGCCTTGAATATCTTGAAGAGAGGGATATTTATAAATCGCGCATATAATACGAATTTCACGTCAAAATCTTTAAAGAATAAAATTTTCATATTATCTTTGAAGCTCGTTTCTCAATGACAGCCGCCTTTAACAGCCGTAACTTTAACAATTCAACAATATTAATACTTTCTGCAATTATAGAGACCAATTATTACACGTCCTCGTAGGCGAAATTAATCTCGCGTTTGCCGTTATTCGTAAGAGATTTACAAGTAATTACTGCAGGTAAACCTGCGCGAACTTACCGGAATGAAACTCTCGTCAACTGAGTATATATATATATATATATATATATATATATATATATATATATATATATATATATATATATATATATATATATATATATATATATATATATATATATATATATATATATATATATATATATGTATTCGTATCCAACGACAAACTATGAAGTCTCCAACTAACTTCACCGTTCCCTCCATCTCACGTATGTATGCAGAGTCATCGAGATTAGGTCCGTGGCTTTGTTTAAGAACTAATAGAAACGATGTCGGAAAGACATCGAGAGATGATGATAACTTTTTGATTAAATCGTATAAATAAATATAAATTATTTTATCAGCAGTACGAAACCTATTATACTTCTAGCCTCAAAGCAAGTCAATTAGTCCGAGCAAGCGATTATTAATAAGGGACGCTAGTTGAATATCTGGGGTACATTGCGCTTATCAACATCTCTCTACGCTGCTCGTCTCAAAATTGCCAGGATCGTCATCGCTATTTTCCTTCGGGTCCGTAATGGAACATAAACGAAAATTACGGAGTCCTAAAAGCCCGGTCACCCAATTCCAACCCACTGTCGTCCTCGTCCTGATGGTTATCGCGTTGACCTCGGACTCGCTCACAATCGCGCATGTGCGTATGTAAGAGTTCTAAAATAGCATTCGGAACCCGGTCTTGACAACGATCTTTTTTTGTCGGCAGTTACATTGTCCATTGAGTACACGGATCTTTACGTTGAAATAGGTTTTCAGATAATGTCATTTAAACCGTTGTTATGGGTAGAGTTACATTTTACAACCGAGTGACTATAAGGGACGAGTATTTTTACGACAATTCACCGAGATTGCCGCGAAACGAGTACATGTTGACAGCAACATCGCCAACGAGCCGTGATAGACGACACTATCTGCTGACGAACACGATGAGCGAAGTCACGACCCTCGATTGCGCGGCGCGATGTTGAAGTCAAGGGGGTGTGGGACGCAGGACGTGAAAGTAAGTGGAGTCGGACTTTACGGGTCGGAGGCCGTAAATCCCACAGGGATTCAAGTAGAGGCTGAGAAGAGTGTTCTACCGATAAACTAAACGGTAAAGGTCATAAACGCGCGAGCGCGCACTGTTTGCATGGCGCGCGACGCCTCGCGTCGATGCGCTCCGCTCGGCGCGCAGCGCTCGGGATTGCGCGTGCTGCATACAACCGGCAATAAACCGGATTGTTCTTGCTGTGCAAAGAAAGGAAGAGAGATCGTCGCTTCCCTCTTTATTTCTCCATGTCTCTTTATTCCTCGCGCGGTGCGACGTGTAAAACGCTGAAGAAATAAATCCTTCGGACTCGTCTGCCCTTTTCCACCCCCAGTCTCTGGGGGATAAATCAGACGAGATATTGTCCCATGCAAATCCCTGCCAGGTTGCTCACCGAAGTGCTTTCTCTCCCGCTCTCTTTCTCTCTTCTTTTCTCCCTCCACCGCACGTTCCCCACGTTCGCACGTCGTGGCACGCGAGCTCCTGAGATATGCACGTCAAATGGCTGCTCGACGGTGAGGGAGACTGTTATACACGGATAATATCTTCCTACGCGTTCCCATTCTCTCCACGACTTCGATTCCCGCCAGGGTAATACGAACTTATCGGAAGCAATACCGCAATTACCGGAAGTACTATCACGGTCATCGGAAGTAAATTGCGGCGCGTACGCGCAGCACGGAGTAAATGTTTGCGGCACGGGACAATTCCTTCCTCGCAAAAGCTTCGGCTTAATCCTTTCAATGTCGAGCAAATTTTGGTATCATTGCGTATATTTCTCGAATAAATAGCAACGTTAACGTGAGGGGCACAACAAATGGAAAAATCTTTCCAGTCGACGATGTGGACCGGAAACTTAATTAATTTAGACCACAAAGAGAAACGATTTTCCGCATCGCGTCTGTATCTCGGCTTCTTCATGCGAGAGGAAACCGGAAACTACACGCGATGCGAAAGGAATTGTCAAGAACAAACGTGAGAAACGCCCACTAGCCAATGCGACGCGGCGCGGAGACGTAAGTCCCCGTAATCTCCGTGGGACTTATCAAAAGACTTCGTTACTGCGTGATGCACCGCAATATCCGCGAGTTACATCGTGGAAGTGAGAAAGAGAGAGAGTTACGAGAAAGCTACCATATATATATATATGCGGAATATGCGTTACTCCCGGCCAAAGTCTGCCATATAATAAGAGCGCACACTTGCAAATGGAAACGAGGGTAATATATACATACATCTATCTCTCCTGCTCTTCGCATTTCAACTTTGACTTCCCCTAGGAAGACTTCCCATTGGAACAATACGAGAAGGATAATGTCGGCGCGGAGATTAAAGCGTGAGATAGTGCGTATAACGCACGATTGTAATAACTTGCGCGCGGAGCTCGTGAAATTTCAGTAACGAGTTTCGCGGTGTGTAACAACAAAGCGCGCGGCCGGTGGGCGCATTACGCGTAATTAGCCGCGATAGGCAAGCAATTCTACGCGATACGTGTTTTCAAGTTACCTCCCTTCGTCCCTTCCCAAACCGCGGAAGTCCGTTTGAATAGCTCGCCAGTCACCAAAATATCGGCGCGCAATGCAATTCTGCATTGACACATCGCCGCGCCGCACCGCGCAGCAATCCTGATTAAATTATTTCTGCCTTGTTTATCATTACTCATATGGTCTATTGCAGGATAATTTTGGAAATGCAACCGTCGAACAATATTGCCGCGAGCTTCAATTTCATCGACGCATCATTGTTTTTCGCGTCTTCAATTTTCGAGCATAATTTTAATCATTAGAGTAGACAGACGAAGTCTATAAAAAATAGATTTTTCTATCGAAGCTGAATACATAAAATAACAATAAAGAAGAAAACAAATAAAATAGAAATCAAATTAAAATTTTTATTTCATGTTGTTATTTTCGAAGTTTGAATCTAGAAAGACTCGCGTAAATAATTTAATGTGATCATTAGATTAGACAGACAAAGTCTAAGAAATAGATCTTTCTATCGAAGTTGAATATATAAAATAATAAGAAAGGAGAAAACAAATAAAATAGAAATCAATAGTTATAAATTTTTATTTATTGTTATTCTTTAGAAGCTTTAATCTAGAGATAGATTAAATAATAATTTAAATTGTCGATTCTAAATCTGAGCAACACAAGAGCTGTATATTTTCTAGTAAATAGCTATTAATATTTATGCGAACGTTTGTCATTAAATCAGCGAGCACGTGCAGCTTGCGCGAAAATAATAACGTGTAATTTATCAGCGGGATTGCAGCCGGCCAGTAAATGTCGATACATCTGTGCGGCCTCGGTCAACTTTCCAACCTGAAACGCTGCCAAGTCTTCGACAAGGCGTAGAACGATAAATTATATGCATTCCCCATACACCCCATCGAAATCAGTGATCAATTATGAGATGCGACGTTAATAAAATTTTTTACATTTTTTTTTTACATTTTTAAATATACGCGACGCAAGTCATAATTTTTTAACCATTTCACAATAATTTAGCTTGATTAATAATTATAATATGTACAGCACATATTAATCAGTAGATGATTCGTTTTTATCATTTAAACCTAATACTATAAAAAAATAATGTTTCTTGTATTATTATTCGCTTTTATTTTATCAGATTTCAGCTTAATAAAAACGTTGTATTTTTAAGCGCCTCGTGATATTTACGTTAATATAATAATCTGAATTTTTATGGTAGTGTATGCAAAAAATGTATTATTTGAAGATATTCCTCCGGAAAAATATTATAAGCTTGCCATGCAAATTTCACAAGATTTTAATGAAAACATTTATTTATGATAAAGTAATTTAACAAAATAATGGCATAATATACAGCACATTTATATATTTAAATCGCTGTATTGTTTTATACATATATTTTGTACATCCTTTATTCCTTTTTTAAACTGGATTAAATCCGCTTTTAAAAAAAGTTTTCTATAAGATTCGTAAGCGTAAATTGTCGCGAATTATCGATTTTCAGATTTTTCAAGCACAAGTTTTGAAAACAATTTCATTGTTTTACATATCACTGCAGAATTGATTTGATTCTATTTGAAATATATTGTTAAACATAAAAATCTAAGAAAGACGTAATTTGTTCTAAGTAGTCATTTTGAAAGATCAAACAATCTCTCAAAATTAATGTTTATATTTAATTTTTATTGTTAATAATTATCATCGAGGCACAGTAAGATATATTAAAAAATGTTAAGATATATTAAAATATAAAATAAACAATACTTGTAGTCTGTTATAATGTTTTATATGCTTCATAAGCACTAAGCATTTAGATTTTCTAAAAGTCTAATTCTCCTATTCTTATTAACATTTTTGTGTATTTATATATCTTTTATGAATATAAATTAAAGACAATTATATGCCAAATTCATCTGTATATGAGAGTTATTTTAGAACTATACATATTCGAAAAATAAGCTAAAAATATTACTGTATACGTCACTTCTACATAACGATTACATCTTCGTGAGAAGAAATATGAAATAAATTTGACAAAAATAATAATAAGGATGAATTATGAAAAATATTACATTATCAAAAAATCTAAATATAGATATAAACTATATAAAAAAATCATAAAATTATTCTTTAAAATATTTTTTCACGTATTTTAATAATAATTACTTAGAATCAAATATAAGTTAACTTTGAGGAATGTTTTATTCATTAAACTTTAAAATAGATATGTATAAATATACAAGTCTCTTAGATTTTTATATTTAATAAAATATTTTAAGGAAAATTACACACACACGCAC
Source organism: Cephalotes varians (assembly GCA_037157785.1). Taxonomy (NCBI): domain Eukaryota; kingdom Metazoa; phylum Arthropoda; class Insecta; order Hymenoptera; family Formicidae; genus Cephalotes; species Cephalotes varians. The sequence goes on from JANQDE010000143.1 coordinate 36,081, forward strand.
ACAACTCAGTTCTGAACAATTATGACACACCTCTTATAAGTGTTTTATTTATTTTATTTTTTTTTTAAATATAAATTGTACATAATATATATATATATATATATTCTACATTGTTTATATGTTAAATAAATGTTGAATTGCAACGTCTGTAAGACAGATTCAACGGATATTGAACGTTTTCAACATTGAATCTACATTTCGCGATGTTGACACAACATTCGCAATGTTGTAACCAACGTTTCTGAGATGTTGATTCAACATTAGTGTGCTGTATGGGTTTCTATCAAGTGGGATATTGGAGCCATCACATCGACGAACCGATCCATCGCTGCCGGTGTCGACCTAGCAAAAATGACTTCAACAACGCTTTATATCCCTCAACTCTCCAAGACATCTATAATTTTGATCCCACGCCACAATTTCTAGGATAGATGTATTGGGCCCAGTTATACCAACATATTTAAGCTGAACTTCTTGCACTTTTCATCTTTTTTCTCTTTTTCTCCGTTGAACAGAAAGTTTAAATATGTTGAATGCAACCGGATTTTTACAGATATGCGAATCAAGCATCTGCATAATCGAATCGAATCGAATTTTTTATAATGTGTTTGAAATCAAATTGAATTAAATCTAAAATTTTTATGTTGAATTAAATTGAATCGAATTTTAATTCGAATGTCAATCAAATTCAAATCAATTTTTTTCGGATTTATATTACATGCTAATCTCAACATAATAAGATATTTTCAATAACGCTGCAAAATTTTTTTCTTAACGAGCGACAGAATTAATCATTGCACAGCTTTGAAAAAATTACGTGGAAAATACACTCACAAAGAAAATATTGTACTAAATACTAGAAAATTTATAATAAATGAAAAAGAGAAATTTTTATAAATTTATGAATACATATATTTATAAATAAATACATTTATATATACATATGTGATTGTGTTTTATAAGCTTATAAAAGTACTGTATGTACTGTGTAATATGTCTTAAAAATAACGGAATTAATTTTTTTTAAATTTTTGTATAACTTAATTTTTATATTTTTGCTTGTATATAATCATATATAATTATATGTAAAAGTAGCAATCGTACAGTTAAAAATTACATATATGTATAACTATACAATGAGCAAATTATTTTTATTTTTTTAATTTTATTTTTTATAAAAAAATATATAATCTATAATATTAATGGTGTTTTCAAGAGACGTATCTACTTTATTAGATGGCTATATTTTCATGAGCATTGGACACATCATATAAATTATAATTGAAATGTCAAGATCTTAATGTACTTAACCCTGGGCCCGTGTAACTTTCAGGTCACATGCTAATACATCGATATTTTACCAAATAATTTTAGTTTTTTCACAAAATGACGTATACGAGATGACGTATACGGTTTTTGAGATAACCAATAATATTGATGACGGTTGGCAGCACCATCAACCTGAAATATCAAAGTAAGCCTTGCAAGTTGCATAAATTTTTTTATATATTTAAGAAAAAAATTCGGCCCATGGAGGGTTAATGTTTCTCATCACAAAATATAATGGAATTTCTAGTTTCGATATATCAACATATTCCAATTTTGATAAAATCGTAGTATCTACGTTAAAACGAATTTACAAAAAGGTTTCTTTACTTTATACATAAATTTTTTTTAAATAATTTGTAAGTTTTAGAGATAGGTAGGAAAGATTTGGAAGTCACGACGAACAGTCACGAAAATAACTTCGATATATCTCAAAAGAAAGCTTTGTCAAGCATTAACAATCGACTCAAAAGTAACTACGCAAATGTTAACAAAGAAATAATAATTAAAATTTACGATTCAATATTTTACGTAATAATTTGAACAAATGAAAGATCTTTTTTCGATTTGCGCCTTATTCGCTGACAAAAAATCGTGGTCACGTATATTTTTTATCAAAAAGTAAATAACAATAATTAATTATTTGTCTTATTTAATTATCTGCGATTACTTCCCATTCATAATTCAAAATTCCAATAAAAATAATTCATTACGATATTCTAATCGATCAAATAATTGTGACAAGAATTTTCAAGATTAATTTACTCAAAAATTAACGAGTCGTTTGTTACTTTTTTCTTGATATTAATAAAATATTAATATATATAACTTTCTGCGAAACATCCCGTTAAAAAATTTTTTATATATAAATATATATATGAAATTATGTACAAAATATGTCCATATATATGTTTTCCTTCTCACAATTTCTCATAAAAATAATCTGTTCATATATATATAGGCTAAATAATGAGAAGAAGAAATAGAAAGTAAATATAAATATAAATAAAGAATAATCTTAGCAGTATTTTTTTATAAAAAATGAAGTTTAAAAAATAAAAATAATTTGCTCATTGTATAATCATATATGTAACTTTTAACTGTAAGATTGTTACTTTTACATATAATTATATATAATTATATATGAACAATTTATTCTGATTATTTCAAACTTCATTTTTTATTTACAAAAAACAATAATATTATTTTTTAATTTTTTATTACTTCTTAACAGTATTTAGCCTGTATATACAAATAGAAATTATTTGTGAGAATATATGAACATATCTTATATACAATTATATACTTATTTATAAAACATTTTTTTTATCGGATTTATTCAATATTATTAAATCTAATCAAATTAAAGCAAAAATTTGCATATATCATATTGCAGAATCTCAATACAAATTTCTCGTATCTCAAAATGTGTGATCGCGCACAGTTTCGCTCGGAACGATGATAAGCTATGTTAAATCCAATTGAAGTATTATATTTCGTGTGGTATTAGCGTACCATATGTTATATTATATATACTTCTACAAGACACACCGAAAACTGTAAAAGTTTAAATCTCAATCGTTTTTTTTTCGAAAATTCGAGAATACTTTTCTGGAACACATCTTATTACGCCTGTTGAAACTCATCTGATCTCAAAAATGAGACGCGGTTCCTTTAGTAGAAGGGATATTCATACAGAGGTGCGCTTATTGTCACTGTCATGGACATTTTTTTTCGCTTCTTTTTGTGTGAATATATCTTCCACTTTATTTTCGACGAGGCCGTGTCGCATTTTTGACATCACCTCAACTTATCTTACGCGATGCTAGAAATCATATAAAGTAACGATAAAAATATTCAAATTTACATTACCGACAAAATATAACTGCGTTACCATATAGTATATGTACATATGTATATTAACATTACAAAGAAGGAAATGAAACATCGTCTATTCATTGTTGAAAAAAAGTAATGATGTTACAGGTAACGAATTATTTTCCAACTCTGACTGAACACAACTATTTGGAATCAAAATGATTTAGATTTTTCAAAAATTTAATGTCTCAAAATATTCCTACCTTCATTATTATTAATATGAAATTATATTTCTTTTATGAATAAAAATTAAAAATTATGTTATACTCAATTTATTCGTATATGAAAAAGTTATTTTACAAAATTACATCTTTGAGAAATAAGCAGAAAATATCAGTATAATTGTGATTGCGTTGTTTTTGTAAAAAGAATATAATTTAAAAATAACAGTAATATAGAATATTTTAAAAAATATTGCAGTTTTGGGTAATTAAAATACACAGTTATAAAGTATATTAAAAAATCATAAAAATTTTCTCTGAAACATTTTTTCATATATCTTATAATTTTGCGCGCGCACGATGAAAAATGCTTAGAATTAAATATAAGCTTTGAGGAATTATCTCTTAAACTTTGAAATACGTCTAAAAAATATTTTTTAATTTAATAAAATATTTCAAGGAAAATCAAATTAGTTCCGAACAATAAAGGTTGTGATATAGTTGACTCACTTTCAAAAATTTATTTTATCAATAGTTTTATACCCGCAATAGTTCTACAGTTTTGATAAATTTTAGAAATAATTTCATTAATTTAGTTTAAAAAAAAATGACATTTGAAATATGCTGTCATTTCCCGTGACATCTTTCAAGAAGAAATAGATTTTTATCATGAAATTCTATAATTTTCAATGAGTTCTATTTTGGTAGGCTGCAGCGACTGTTCCGTTCTTTAAATTTTTTTAAATAAATTTTTAATCCGATTGGCGCCGCATTCATGGAAAATACGGAGTGCTAGCAATTCCGATCATTTTCTCTTTACAGCTCCCGACAGTTTTCACATAATTCCAACCAAATGTTTTGGGAAGAGTTCCAGCCAATAACTATTTTTAAACAATTTTTTAACTCGCGTTGTTACTTGCGTAATAACGTACTTTATTTTTGTTATATATAAGGTGTTAGCGCGCGGCTTTAAAAATTATTTGAAAATTATTATAGATAATTCTCCGGATTTCTTCTCGAAACGTGTATAAATGATCGGAACTATGTGAAGACTATCAAGAAGAACCTATGAAGAAAACGGAATTGCTCCCCCCATACTTACCATAGATGTGATGCCGACAGTTAAATTAAAAATTTATTTAAAAATATTTAAGGGCTGGAACAGTCGCTGAAACTTATCAGGAAAGTTACTGCAAAACTTCTCGAAAACTATAGAATTTCATGATAAAAATCAATTTTCTTGAAACTTGAGATTAATATCACGGAAAGTTAGCACCTCATATCTTCAAATGTCATTTCTTTTTTTTAAATATAAAATGAATAAAATTATTTTTAAAACTTATCAGAAACTATCGCGAGTGCAAACAGAATTGTTGGTAAAACTTTCGATTTTCGAAAGTGAATTGCCAACTTCACAGAGCTCGCCGTGGGGCGAATATTATTGTCGTTGTCATCGTCGGCGGACCGGTCCGATAACGACAAAGCAGAAATGATTTCGATAACGCTTTATATACCCCTTGTCCCTCCAAGACATTGATGCTCTTGATTCCATGCTACAATTTTTAGGGCAGACGCATTCTTTTCTATCTTTTCTATTATATGTCGTCGTTATCCATTCCTCTTGTGCTTTTACCTTCGCACCCAATTCTTCGCTAAAATTGCCTCTTCATTTCCTTCTTTCCTATCCCTTTCCACTGTTCTCATTTCTTTTGCCCCTCCTACGCCAATATTTCAAGTATATTCTTTTCAGAAAACTCTAAGTTATATGCGTATTTCTCTATAAGGCAACCCTAACTATTCTCGGATTAGCGTTTTGACGGAAGTCGATTATCATTAAAATTACTTTCTTGTAGTATTTTCTCTAAAAAATTGGACCTTTTGTTGAAGATTTCCTTTCTAAATCAGAAAATAATCGACACGCATGCATCATATAAATTTTAGATTCTTATGAAAAATGATAAGTTAATATTTATCATCTATCGCAGAATCGGAGATTCGTTGAAATACCCACAGTCTTTGGCTGAAAACCGAAGAAGACTTGATCATCAAAACAATAGTCTTGATATACATCAGAAAATCGTTAAACATAGTACATGGAGACGCGCTTTGTCGCATTTTTCTCAGGTCGGGGTAAAGCTGGCAAAAAAAGAATTATCTGTAAATTATAATCATAAATTTTTATATTTCTCATTCAGAGAGAAAATTTACAGTTACAGAGAGTCACGTTTCAACAAAATCTCGTTTCTCGTATCTCCATTAGAAGTTAAATTTACCAATATCGTTTGTTTTCAATCATGATAATTCTTTTTTGTCATTAGTCTTTGGTTTATTATACGTACGTCTTTCTGATTATAAGAGAATCACAAATGGAACGCAATAGAAATTATTTAGAAATAGTGTGCTTGATGAATATAAATAAAAAACTCGTAATTAAGTCACAAATTTTATTCATTAAAAATTTTCATATTAAAAAAATATTTATTCATATATTCATTCGAAATTGTATATTTTCAAAAATATTTATTCATAAATACTTTTTGATTATTTTACGAGTATTCATTTATGTATTCATTACGAGTATTTATTTATTCAAACAAAATGTAGTAATCTAATAAGCAATAGTTATCTCTTAATCATAATATTATTTAATACATTCCTCAAAAACATTGGCAATAGTTTTCATTTTCTCTTTGGTACAATCATGTTTCCCAAATACTTAACCAAGCTCGAAAGCAGAATATTTTACGGGCTGTATCAGCAGTTAAGCGATTGCAAGCAAGTCAGGATTATAGAGAAAATACATGCTCTACACTACAGGTACACTTGTACCAGAAGCTGACAAATAGCTTGAAGCTCTTGCTAAGAGTAAAGCAGAGTGGAAGTGAATGCGAAATTGAAAATATTCGTAATCATATTCGCAAATATATTCATTCGAACTAAATAAAAAGTATTTATTCATTTCTCATAAATAGTATTTATACTCATATTCATATTCATTATTCATTCATTTATTCAAATATTAAATTCATCAGACACACTAATTAGAAATGTATAAAAGAAGACGGAATTTGCTCGTATTTGCGCGGAATCTGCTTTCGCGAATTTATTGTAAAAATAATGAGATCCATTTCCAAGGAGACATCATTCGCCGTGAAAGCAATGTTTGCGACTTTTTACTATTGTGCCTTTTTACTATTGTGCCTTTTTACTATTTATTATCACGTATCAGAAATTATTCGCTCTAAGAACATGTAAATTCCCGCAAACACGCGTGCTCCGTGGAACGACATTTCCGCACGACAGCTCAAGGATTTATCAAGACAATCGGCACGAATGCCAACGCAAACAAATCCTCAATTTGCTCGACGAGCAATCGAGACGACAGGCCCGACGCACACGTAAGGCCCTTATGCACACGATCGCGTGTGTTCAATCGCGCGAATGATGCGCACCCGCCGATCGAAGCCGATCGTTTGGTTCCAGTTCGTCGAAATACAACGGCGAAGTGAAGCTCGCGGAGCTGTAGTCGGACGTGACTCCCTCCCGACAGCGCGAGAATAAGAAAAGTTTCGCGATCAAACGAGACGAAACTAATACAGAGCCATTATCGGGAGTTAACGGCGCTTCGTGCCGTAACTGCACACTAGGATTTATTGTCTTCCGTCTTCAACCGAGAGAAACGACGAAAGAAAGGAAAGAGAGGACGAAAGAAAGAAAGAGAGAGAGGGGTAGAAGGGGAGGAAAGGTTGAAAATTCTCCCGTCACTGTCGTTCCACATTACGTTCGCGGGATGGACAACGAGGTTCGAAGAGGTTCATGTCCCACTTCGCTTCTATTTATCTTCCTGAAAGACAAACTTCCGCGAAGAAACTTCGTTGCGCCTTTCTTCACGCATCGCCTCGTTACGTCAGTTCCCGTTTCCTACATATCAACACCTCGGAATTCGACTAATGTCGTGACTCTCGGTTTGGAAACGCGGCCAGGATTACTTGACGAATGTCACGCACGTCTTCTTTTACGTTTAATTATCTCCGATCTTTCGCATGACCGTCATCGAATCTCGTTTAATCACGCCCTTCGAGCAACAGTGATCGAGAGTTTCCGTCGTTTATTTTCCTACTTGACATCGATCGATGTCAATACCTACTTTAGAAACGAATGTGACGTCGACATCGAACAATCGAACTTGTCGAATTACGGAAGGAGAATAATGCGAAAACGATTTATTTGCCGCTTGCATCAAACTCTCGTACTTCAACGAGGATCGATGCGCAATGTAATAATTGGATGACTGATGGGCTCCTCGGTTTTCGTTTATTATTAAAATCGCAATTGGAAGATCAACCATCACGTATTATTTCAAAACAGTCACTTGAGACACCAAATTGACATCCAAGCGCAAGCAAATTGACTCACGTACAAATTAAAAAATTGTAGCCCTGTCGACCACTGAAATATTTATCGCGCCTCCCCTCGACGTTCTAACTTTTTTTGTAAGCCGCGTACGACCTCGTCATCAATTTTAGAGTCGTAAGCAAAGTCAAGGAGCGATTCTGTGATCCGGCGAGTCAAATTACGGCGAGTTCAGGGAGACGAATTATAGACCCCTCGATTTACTTTTGATCTTTTTTTTTTATTACGTCGTGAAGTCGCATCGTATACGGTCGCCGCCTCGTTTTGAGACACGATACGTGCTGCGACTGACAACGAGTTATTGGCAGTTTGCAGAGTAGGGATTTACTCGGCGCGTTCTGCCACTCGTAATCTCTCATTCTGTCTCGAACTTGATCGACAGGCGACACTCGCGATGTAGTAATAAGATGATCCCAAGAGTTTCTTCGCGCCGAGTTTTCCCTGTTATTTCTTCGTGCCGAAAGTTTCTATAGACATTAGCTAACTTTCACGCTCACTGTTTTATGCGTCAAAAGGGAGAAGTAATACATCATTTATTCAAAATTAACGTGGGAGGCGTGATGTACAATTTTTTCATCTAAATTTCTTTACTACATTATGATATATTTATTACGATTGAGCGATAATAAACAAGTATTAAGAACATAACATATAATAAAATAAACAATCAATTAACACGAACGTTAAAACAGGTTGCGCGACGGCCGATATATTTACACGCGGAATAATAACTCCTGGGAAAATATACGAGCTGTTACAGTACGCAAGCATCATTGAATTATAACAAGCTTATAGAATGGATTACAGGAAAACGGTTTATTTGCGCCGAACATTTTGTAATCTCTGATTGTGATTTGACGCGAAGCGCGAAATACTCGTCGAGAGAGGTGGGATAATAATATATAATAGGAATAATAGAGTTAATTCCGGAGTATGTTGCCGTACTTTACATTACGATACGAGTTGCCCATTAGCGTAATCCTCTTTTAAATTTTTTAATGTGCTTCTTTTTTAATATCCGCGACAAAAGAGCGTTTTTTTACTATTTGTAGTTAACAATCTGTAACATTTAATGATTGTTTCAAGATTTATTTCGCTCACATTTATCTCACATTTCGTTACATTAATTTTCTAAAACTATGTTATATTGTATCGTGGGAATTTTCGGGAATTTTAATAACCGCTGCCTTATTTCTCCTCTAGATTTTATTATTATTATTATTTTATTATTATTATCTTCTTCTTTTTATTACCTTATCTTATTATTTTAATTATTATTCAAGATTATTATTATTTTAACTTGCTCGTAATGCCAGATTCAATACCGAGTTAAAGAAAAAAAACGAAACTTTCTAAACTTGTTGGCTCACATTTTACGCCGTTTATTGATTTCTACTTCCCTTCGTTTCGAGTGGCAACGAAACACGACAATTTCGCGACAAGTCGATGTTGGAAACACGCTTTTTTCATTAGCAGCCTGGATCGCTGCCACGATTTTGGCCTTAGAGAACGAGTGCGGCTTACATTCGGGTAGTATTACGGGAAAACAATTTGTAGAAGCTTTGCAATCTTGGATTGCGCTTCGGATGCGGCGGATCGATCAGTATACGATGCGTTCTCAAGCGGGATAATCGCGACGATCATCTGGCTCTCCTCGACACGCTTTTTTTTATTTTCTCGCCTCGCCATTACTCTGCCTTCTATTTCAAACGAAGGCCAGTATGGACAACGAATTACAGGGCGGTTCTATGCCTGATTTGCGTGCGAGATAGTCGTTTCTGAAATAAGTTGAATGATGGATGAAAGCATCTGATCGGAATCAAGGAATCGAGACTTCGAGGATTATATTTGTTGGTATACCCGGTATTTTTCGTACTCACGTACTCAATCTTCGTTGTTAGTATTATTACGAAACAACCAAATAACTTTTCTTCGAATAATATCGAATAATATCGAATATTCTTGACGTTATCAAGAAAAATAAATAATAAGAATTCGTATCGAAAAAATTCGAGAAATATGCAATCGTAACCGATATAAATAAATTAAGTAGTTAATTCTGGAAGTATTACGTTTGCAGTAAACTACGTGTCAAGAGCATATTTACATGCTCCAATTAAAGTTACCTCATTTCGCCGTAACGATTGCGAACGTAGTTAGGAAACTTTTACTATTTTAACTTGTCTCTTCGGGTTCCCGAGATCTTCGTATCAAAGGGCACCACATTATGGAACGAGGGAGGATTAGTCGACTTGCTCTCTCTCTTTCTCTCTCTCTCTCTCTCTCTCTCTCTCTCTCTCTCTCTCTCTCTCTCTCTCTCTCTCTCTATCGAGTGATCTTAAGACATGTTATAGGTGATTTAAATTTATGCAGCCGCAATTTTGTTCGTAGACAGTGCTCGGAACAGGGAAAAGCGGAAAAAGCGTTTGTCGATAACACTTACGACAATGCTCTTTTCGTTTCGATAGCGCCGTCCGTTTCGATAATGCTTCGAAAGGGATAAAGTTCTATCCTCTGGCGCACCTCGAGGTCGTTCTTGCAGAACGAAGGAAATAGAAGGCGTAACGAGCGGCTTTGAATCTCTTAAAAATTCGAGTCGTCAATTGGAGGATTTTCCACTTTAAAGTTTAAAGCGAGCGTACGGAAACAACAGACAACGAATTAGAGAATATCTTGGTTATTTATCTTAATAACACGAATCGCTAGTATAAAATTGTTTGGGTTATTTTACTTTAATTAACGAAAATTTTAAAATACATGTTTAAGAAATTAAAAATAAAAAGAACTCGAAAGTTAAAAGGAATGTGTTTCGATATGACAAAGGAATATGGTAATCTCATTGCCATGATGCTGATATTTGCCTTACATTTACTTTACTCTGCCGGCTTATCAAAAACGTTACCGGTGCACCTGCAACGAAGCAGGTGCACCGGTCATTGCTTACGACGCGACGTGTTGAAAGCAATAAATGACCATACACCAATGTCGGCAGATACGTCACTTGCATAATTAAGGCGCATAAAGGCGGCGACACGGTGCGATAATGCGAAATCGGCCACCACATTTTGTCGTCGAGAAATAGCTGTCAGCACCAATCGTGACACGAAAGATAGGAAGCTAGCTTCGTCCTCTCTCCTTTTGCTGTCTTGTTTCTATTCGAGCATTGCCTTCTACAATATCGATCATAATACTATAATAATTATTTATATGATATTTTATTGTATATTTTTCTATCGAAATTATTCGTTCACGAAATCAGTTCCGTAGCTCATTTAATTACAAAAATTGATAAATTAGTAAATGAAGCGATTTATTTGCCAAATTAATTTAACGCAAAATTAATAATGTAATATAAATTAACCAACTTATTAATACTAATTTATTGTGTTTATCAGAAATAGTGATTTAATAAATTAGTAAAATATTGTCAGAATTTTAAAAAGGGAAAATGCAATGAATATTGAAACAACATGGATCTCGTCGCGATAGTGACGCGCGTTGCATTTCGTTAGCTTCAGCGACAGCAACGTTGATCTGCTTAACACCAGCTGTTCGACATGGAAGCGGCGATATTAAAAGGGATAAAGGTAAATGGAAATGGACCATCGCGCGCAACGGACGTGCGGGGAAACGACGGCCGGTAGCCGCCGCCAAATTACAGTATCGCAGCTTGACATTGCATTATACGGTGGCCAATAAATGTTTTGAGCACGTCGATATTTCGCCAATTAACAACAATATTCTCACTCACATTAACGCAGCTACTTTTGCTTTTTGATTCTACATACGCTTCCCATTCGCTGCTATTGTCAGAGGAAATTTTATCGCTTTAACGAGCACTTGATTCTTGATTGTCGTTAACTCGTTTTCACGATTTGATAAAATCGATTTCGGAACGAGATTATTTTCAAAGCCGTCACTACTTTTATATGACTTTTATATGATACGTCCTCAATCTCTCGTTCTCAATTTGTATTAATATCTTTCATAATGAATCCTTACTTTTTAAGAGAAAAGTTTTCAATTGAAATGTCAAAATTGATATTATTACACAAAAAGCACGATTTTGCTAAAATATCTAAAAATTTAGCTTGATAAATCTAGAAAATAATTTTGTTAAAGCATTAAAATAATTATGTAGAAGAACTCAAGCATGAAGAGCAATGCTGCAAAAAAAATTTTAATATTATAGCAATCAGTTTGAATGTTCTACATTTATTTTGATAGTTCAAAATAAAATTATTTACAGATCTGTATAATTTTTATCTGTATGATTTTTATCTGTATTTATAGCTAAATTTTTACATGCTTCAGTAAAACCGTTATTTTCATGTATAAATTATTGACAAAATTATTGGAAATTTCAATTTCTATATAAATTATATATATATGTAAATTAAATATTTGTACGTATATCATTTTGCTCTCTCTATCCTACATTATATTATTATACGCGGTGTCTGGGAATCACCAGATGTTCGTTTATTTAGAGCACGCGTTTCACAGGGTGCACGCCAGGGTGGCAAATGTACGTAGCTAAAATAATGCGCATCCCATATTTTTACGCCTGTGAAGTTTCGCGGAGGGTTGCCGCTGTAAAATATGTCTGTCATCGACGAGAGCAGGTCAAGGAAAACATCGCTGCAGGGGAAGAAGAGAAAAGGGAGAAAAAGTTGGGGTGGATGATTCGAGCATGAGTTAAAACGGGGCTATGCGAAGCGGAACGGAGCGAAGCAGAGCGACTATGTGAGATTAAAGGAGCAGAGAAACACAAAGTGAGGAAAAACGCGGAGAGGTGTAGAAAGCGACGTCGATCCCCGGCGAGGTATCGGCCAGCGATACAGGTGGCGGGGATCCGATAACTAAACCAATTATCCCAATGCCGATGAGGAAGTTTTAATCCGTCTTCCCGCCATCGCTGCTGCCGCCGCGAATTTCCCGGCGTGGAAATTTTTCTTCCGATTATCTCTCACCGCGATACCTTTGTCGACGTTCCTTTCCTTTTTGCCTTCAAAACGATTTACGTGTATGATCGGCCGAGTGGCTTCTCTTTTATCGTGAATTCAAATAATGATTTGATAACGTAAGCTTCGCAAATGCAGATGCATTGAGGAACGAAGTTCCATTCAATAAAATCAAAATACGAAATGAGATAATCAATTTATGTGTATCAGAAGACATGATCTCGGGTGTCAAGTGTATGTGTGCGTGCGTGCGTGCGTGCGTATGTGTGTACATGTTTTATATATACTTATCGAAACTACTACCGGCGTGAACCGACGAGATGCAAACACTTAAGATTTTTGGATCTCAATAATGACTGAATCAATCAAATTCTAAGTAGGTTTAATCGATAGCTTGGGTTTACATTATATGATAAAAGTATTAACAATTTTTTACGTGTTTTGCAAACGTATAATATCCGTTTCCTTAATTTGTGAATATATAATAAAAATTGCGGCAAAAATTTCAGCAAAAAGATATAATCATCGGACATAAAAGAGATAAGCTTATTCGTCGAAAGTCAAGGACAAACAGATTGACAGAGATGTGCCATAAGTGTACATAGTTATCGCTGTCCGATTTGTTAACATAACGAGGTATCTGACTGTCCATCAATCTAACAAATGTTCAGCATCCAGCGAATATCTACGAAACACGTTTGCTGTTTTGACCATTCCGCAATAGCTCAAATTACGCGTATGCGCATTGTGTCATTCGATAACTGTGAATGCGATACGTCGACAGATGCTCTGAAATCTATACCCGAACTCGAGCTACAGACGGCTCGCTTTTGCGCATAACGCAATATTGCCGAGAAGCGACATATCAACAAAAAAAAAAAAAGAATTGCACAGCCGCGAAGAGAGGAAATATCGAAAGGCTTTTATCGGACCGGAACGAATGTTTCCAAGAATGCTTTTTGTTGATATCTCAGATATTCATGTCATTCGACTATTCATAGTCGAATAATCAAACTTTAACGTCACCGCGCGAAGCGATCCAGTCGAAATAGGTTCGATGGAGATTGATCGCCCCAGCCATTTGCGGTTTGCGCTAAGTCGCCCAATCGGATCTATCTACGTCCACTCGTATGGCGCAATGCGCGAAATTAGATCTTCGTTCCATTACATCGCGTCGAACAAAAAAGAATTCCGTCAGATGCAGTCACATTTGTTACGATTTGCACGAGGTGTGTGCGAGAAAATTTTCTCTCAAAATCCTTCTCGGAAATGTCACCGGCACATTTCAAGATAAAATAAGAACGAGAATAGGGATAGAAATATTCTTTATCTCTATTATTCAATAACATCGTATATTCTGTCAACCGTGATTTACCAAAATGCTTCTTCCAAGACTAATTTAATTGTGAGTTAAGTAACCGCTATTTTCGGTATGATTTTCATAGCTTATTTCGAAAGATATTAATGGCATTGTTTTATCGTCGTTCGCGATACGTAGTTTCTGTGCTTCTCATCGCAAAAACATGACACCCTGTTTCTCTTTTCATATAAATCAATACACGTGCAATGTTGAACATTCTTTATTTGCTCGTACGATTATCGAGACATTTCGGTCATAGACCTGCGTAACATTTAGCAGAACACACACTACGAAAAACTTTCATTTAACTTATACGTTACGTTAAGCAATTTTTCAAGATCACGTGTGCATTTCTCACGTTTTCGCCCTGTAACTCACGCGAATTACTCGGGACGAAGCACGGCTCTATGTCTCTACGTGCCGCGATCGATTCGCGGTGGAAACTAATTGCACGCGCAATTCCGAGAATTCTTTGCGTTCACTCACGGCAGCGAGCTTTCACCGCGTCGTAACGATAGTCGTGAAAACCCAAGGCTAACTCCCGTGCATTCGCGAGACTGCAGGATTGCGTTCATGTACGCGCGCGAACAAACTGCACTTCGCAGGGTAATCATTTCTCTGAAAGGATCACTGATCCGTGACTTACATTTCCGACATAACGTAACGGCACGACGGGTCTCGGTAGTTTTTCTCATCATATTTAAACACGGAAAATATTAGTTTTTATAATCAGCGGAAATGTCACGTCTCCTATGACGGTTTCCTAATTGAGTTTTTCTTATTCGAGATAGAGAAATGTTTCATTATCGTGATGTCTGAATGAATTTTACGTTCCCGTGATCTACATTAAAATATCAGAAACGCGGGTCACGGGATCTCAAATCGAACAAGAGCGATACTTCATTCGAGGCTCATATTTTAATAGGAATTATTATTCTCGCGCTCGTAATCAGTTAATTCTCGGACGAATTCGGTACTTCGATACTTTAATTCAATCATGGGTGAGAATGGAGATTCTTCGAAGCTCGAGTTCCATTACTGTCCACGTAGATCCGTAGTTACGAAATACAGCGGGCGAGCATACGCGCATAGCCCATTCAGGGTTACGCGAGGACGAAGTTAACGGCGCACCGCGTCGCCACGGTCGGATTTTCCTCCTTCCTGGACCCTCGCGGCGCTTCCTCCTTTCGAGATGAATAGCCCGGAGGAGCTCAACGGGCATTGCAAGCTCGTTCGTGACGCAGTGTGCCCTCGTGGTGGTTACATTGTATTAACGCGCCGTCTATTCGTCGCCGGGCCGGATGCCCGACCGCTAATGTCGCGTAAAAAACACGCAATAATTCTTGGCAGCTGCCGCAACCCCCCCGCGTGCTGCGCTACGAAAGAGCGGTGCCCACCCTCCTCTCCTTTTTTTCTCTTCCTGGTAGTCGTGCCGTTGCAAATCAGGCCGTCCTAATGGGATTGCCGCGGCGTAGCACCCTCCGGTGTAGCGGAGAAACTTCGACGAGCTTTATGATCGAGATTTTCATAAGAAAAAGAACTCCGGTCGTCGACCCCAGCGACGATGGGGAGGGGAGGCAGGGGAGTCGAGCAGGTAGCCGTGCAGGTAGAAAATATTTCATTTTCAAGGACGAAAGAAGAATGTGCTCCCCAGGCGCGCGCCCGGAAGTTTGGCCGTGATTTAAGCGGCCGCACTTCGAAAGTTGCGGAAACATTATAAAAAGCGGACACTCCCTCAGAGAGGCGAGCAACTCGCGGTTTATTAAGCACGCTGCTGCACGAAACTACCCTGCGGTGCTTGCGCTACGCGCGCGTGTTGCTGCGCCGGGGACATTCCGATGTTTCTCGTGGTACTCGCGCGTTCTGATTGCACTCTTATGTTACACGGAACAACAATTCGGGACGAAAAATTAAATCCCATTTTGCCGCAAACCATTTTCATTAATGTAAAGTAGTTTAATGTTAATTACGCATCAGCGTGAAACTTTCGCATCGCGCGGTGACTACGTTCGCGCTTAAATTCGCTGAACAGAGCTAACTGTACTTTAGTATGTCAACGTAATTTTAGAATGCGTCCTCAGAGTCGTTCAAAAATGTGCAAAATAACCGTTGTCATGCAAATTAGGACTGTTGGAATGTCGTGGCTCCTAATCGACATCTCGTCGAGTTTGACAGAAATTTTCCCCAATTTTCCACAATTCGCGATAAATGTCGGTCGGTATGTTTCTACGCGAGCGAATCTATTTAACTGACATTACATACTTCACGTATGATGAAGGTACAACACGAGCGTCGTGTAATGAAATCAGCATTTCGCTTGCACGCGGCTGACTTAAATTGCAGGATTTCGCCGACTGTATCCGCCGAGAATTTCCGGTCGCTTGATTTCGTCATTACCTACGTCAGACGCGCTACTGCCACGAGATATCGCCGCCTTCATCAGTCACGAGTAAACATTGGTGACAGCTGATTTGCTAATTGATCCCATACATCTGAGCGTAGCCTTTGGATATCCGGGCACACAATCGCCATAGAGGCGCTAATGCGGCCGCAAATAGCGCCGGTAAATTGCCAATCCTGCGATTAATCGAATTTGATTTGATCTTCGCGTGAAACTCGATTATACACGCGCAGCCGAAGTCTACTTTTATGATCGATTGTTCGCATACATTATGAGTGAATTAGGGCGTCAATTATATTTGGTGTAAAGTCTTTTATATACGGTTGTTATAAAGTCTTGCAATGGGGATTGATCGAAGAAGGTACTCTCAAATGTCCGAATATACCTCGCAGAATGCTATGTAAATTGTGACTGTTTGTAATGACAATCTATTTTAATTTATAAACAAGATCCTAGGATGAAAGGGTTAAAGTTTAACTTTGTTTAACTATCTGCAATGTTACACGTCGGACATTTAACTTAACGTCGCTTGGTGTGGTCGGGGATAATTGCATCAGCGTGTTGTGGTGCCCCCGAGGGATAAAGCGTACTCTATTTTGCGATAAAAGTAATAGAATTTCCGGCAATGTCGTTTTCCATATAG
Organism: Cephalotes varians; assembly: GCA_037157785.1. Taxonomy (NCBI): domain Eukaryota; kingdom Metazoa; phylum Arthropoda; class Insecta; order Hymenoptera; family Formicidae; genus Cephalotes; species Cephalotes varians. The sequence continues at coordinate 53,227 of JANQDE010000143.1, forward strand.
AATTCATTTATTTATTATTTATATAAATAATAACCGCGTACGCTCTAAAAAGACCAAAATCAAATGACCGGCGCAAGTGACCGGAAGACATACATAATATTTCTATTGCACGCATTTAATTCACGGTCTAATGAATACGATTTGCGCAAACGTCAAAGTGAAAAGTTTCGAAATGGGTCTCGCGGGCGCACATTATACATACACAAATTTCTCAATCCGTGCGCGAGAAAGTTCACGATGTAATTTCACATATCGAGTATTCGTGAGTGCGCGACTGTCATAATCGTATCGAAATTGGATTTTTTCTTCTTTGGCTCTCGACTGCGAATTAATCTATCAATGTCAGCAGCGTTATCCGTTGTTATTAACGGTTGGATTGAAGAATTTGATCAATATTGTGTCAATGTTATGCAACTCGGTGGTACATGTGAAAATATCGGGATAATTATTGCCTCCGTTTAATCAATTAGAAAATTTTGAAATCGGCAGTCGGCTTTCACAGATACTTACAAAGAACATATTATAATTGTTTAAACTTGATTTCATTCTTCTTGAAATGTGTTGTTAAAATCTTAAAATTTAAAAATCTAAGAGATATACTTTTTTATAAATGATTATTTTGAAGTTTAAGGTGTGAAACAATCAACTTTGACTCAATTGAGTATGAAACATTTAAAAACAATGCTTACATTTGATTCTTAACAATTATCATCAAAGCAATAAAAGATATGAAATTGTTCTAAACAAAATTTTTATGGTTTTCTTAAGTATGCTTATGTATTTAGATTTTCCAAAGATCTAATATTTCATAAAATATTTCTATTCCTATTAATATTTTTGTGAAATTATATTTTTATCATAAATGGAAAAAATTAAAAACAATTTTATATCAATTTCATTCGTATGTAAAAATTATTTTTAAAAATTGCAGAAAATTTTTTAAAAATAAGCTAAAAATATCATTGTATACGTTCACTTGTAACAGTTGATTCTCTTTTATGAGAAAAAATTTGACAAAAATAATATCGGAGACAATATTTTGAAAAATATTATACTTTTAGAAAATTTAAGTTATACAGTTATAAACTATAAAATATTATAAAATTTTTCTTCAAATCATTTTTTTTTCATGTATCTCTCTATTTTAATGATAATTAGAATCAAATATAAATTAACTATGAGAAATTGTTTTATTCGTCAAATTTTGAAATAGATACGCATAAAAAAATATTTGTCTCTTTTTATAAAATTTATTTTAATAAAATATTTCGAGGCAAATTATATGCATCCTCACACACGCGCGCGCGCGCGCGCACACACACACACACACACACACATACACACACACACACACACACACACACACACACACACACAAAACTCAATTCCGAACAATTGTGATACATTCTTTATAAGTCTTTTTTCCAGCCAAATGGAATGAGTATTGAAACCGTCGTCACCACCGACAGGCCGGTTCGCTATCGACAATGACAAAGCAAAAATGACTTCGACAACTTTATATACCCTTCGCCCCTCCAAGACGTCCATAGTCTTGATTTCACACTTCTAGGATAGAAGCATTGGGTTCAGTTGTACCAACATATTTAACATATTTAAGAATGAAAATTCAGTTAGAGAGTCGCTTTAATGAAATCTCATTTCTCCATTAGAAATTCAATTTATTGTCACAAGCGACTTTCAATAAAATTTTTTTTCCATCGATGTCTTGCTTATCTTTTACCGACAAGGAACAGAGAAAAAGTTATTTTAATAACGCGTTATTAATAAAAATAATTCGTTACAGTTCGATACTCGATACTGATTTAAAAAAGTAACGTGAAGAAGACACGTCAAAGCTTGTCTGTATTATGCTCAATGATTTTTTGATGCCGTCAGAATTGCCAAAAAAATGAAATCGTAGAAATATTCATTTAATTTACAGTTTCACTAAAAAATTTCAGCGTGTATCTGAAATAAATTTTTATAAGTTTGATAAGCACGTGTGTATATATATATATATATATCTATATATATATATATAACCACTATATGTTTTACGATATAAACTAATAAAAATGTATTAGGTAACATGTCTAAAAAATAATTAATGGGATTAATTTTTCTTAATTTTTTGTATAATCCATCTATGATATTAGTAGGAAGTTTCTTAAAAAGTCTACAACGGTTGGAGAAAAAGAAAGAAAAGATGAAAAGTGCAAAAGTTCAACTTAAATATGTTGAATGCAACCGGGCAGATAGAGAAATGCGAATCAAGCATCTGCGTAGTCGAATCGAATCGAATCGAATTGAATCTTTGATAGTATGTTCGAAATCGAATGCAATCAAATATTAAATTTTTATGTTGAATCAAATCGAATTTTAATTCGAATGTGAATCAAATTTAAATTAAATTTTTTCAGATTTATATTATTAGGATTAATTTTTTTTAATTTTTTATATAGCCCATCTATGATATTAGTGATATTTTTAATTTGGTGGTCTATCTATTTTATTAGATGTCTGTATTTCATGAACATTGGACACGTTATAAATTACAATGATCACAGTGTTATTATCTTAGTACATCTCATCACAAAAATATAATAAAACAATTCAAGTTCTATTTTAAAATCAATAAAAACGCAATACGTACCTATGAAATATTTAAATAAATTTACGAAGACAATTGTCTATTTCATACACAAGTTTTTTTGAATGATTTGTAAGTTTTAAAGATGGGCAAAGAAGAGATTTGAAAGTCGACAAACGATCAGGTCGTTTGAAAATGATTTCGATGGCAGATCTCATTTAAAAAATCCATTGTAATTGACTCAAATGTAACTATGCGAATGCTAGCAAAGAAATGTATACAAATTTTCACGATTCATAATATTTTACACAATTTGAATAAAAGATCTTTTTTTATTTATGTCTTATTTACTAAGAAAATATCGCAGCCGTATGAGTTTTTCAAAAAACAAATAATAATAATCAATTATTTTGATTTAGTTTTCTCTACGATTATTTATATATTCATAATTCAAAATTTTATATAGGTCAAAAGTATAGGTCCGTATGTGCTCAACGTATACAAATGTGGAACACAAATAAAAAATAAATTCAATTATATTTAAATATTAATCATATTTAACTAAGAGTACTATAATTTGTAAAATATTATAGTACTCTTTTATTATCATTAAAAGTGCTAAAATTTATTTTTTTTAATATAAGAAGTACTTTTTAAATAAAAAAAACATTGGCCAAGAGTCGATTTATATTTATACAAATTTTAATTTTATATTTACATATTTGTAAAAAAAATAATCATTTTTACATAATTATTTATATATGTAAAAATTTATAGCGAAAAATAGAGTAATAATAACGTTGCACCAACTCGGCAACTCAAGATTCTATTGTCATAGCTATAACTTGAGAAAGAGAGAGAGAGAGAGAAAAAAAGAGAGAGAACAAGATATTAGATCGTATAATCACATTCTTCTACTGAAGCTAATTAAGTGAGTATACACGGATGTGAATCCATAGTATGCGTTGCCTCCCTAGCTCCACTCTTGACGCGTGCCATAAACGTCTGCCGTCTGGCATCACCGCACTTTAGTCAGAGCAACAGAAAAGGTATTCCATATAACAGATGGCGAGTTCGAATCCACACATCCCGTATATACAAATTTTTTATTTGTAATAGTTAATATAAGCCTTTGTAAGAGATTGATTTCTTAAAAAATTGTGTACTAAGATTTATATGAAGAATTGAATTACGAACTACGACCAGACAGAATTGATTTCAATTAGGAATCTAGTGCTTGACGATTAAGAAAGCATAGTACATTGACTACATATAAGTGAACGGGCCACAAAAAAAATAAAAAACTCTCATGTATTTCAGATGATCAGCATTTGCAACACTCTCTGATAATTGATTCTACAGTATGAACTAATAATTAATACAGCTGTTTTATATAGGAGGAAAATATTATTGTTGTTACTGATCGGTGCACTTTAAGTGTGATCACGTGTAAAAAAATATTTACATTGAACAGAGAAAGAAAGAGAGAGACGAAAAAAAACACGGAAATTAACAACATAATTGAAGGTTTTTATCATCAGATTTTATTTATGAGAAAGATATGTATATATTATGATTTTTGAGGCTTCTACGGATATTTTTTTCAGAAAGGTTAAAGGATTCGCAGCCTATTTTTTATCTTAATACATCATTAAATATCAACATTTCATGAATATTGCAATTTACATCAAAGCGAGAAACAATCTGACACTGATTCAGTCTTAAAGTGAAAGCCGAACTCTGACGATGTCGATAATACAGACTTTTTAATTTGAAACTAAAAATGTCAATAATAATGAAGATTTTTATCTTTAAGGGGATGCTAAAGTAGTTCTGTTTTATCGACAAAACGCAATAATTTTTGTCAAACGTTTTCGTATGTATTGCTTTTTTAGATTTGGAAATCCTTTTTCAGAATTAAAGTGTGCACATTAATATCTGCAGATTGGATTTTATGCCGAAAACGAAGAAAATTTCTTATTTCACATTAATTTTATCATTTCTAGACATCAATATGGCGTCTGGAGCTGACAAGTCGTAACAATATTTGCTCAATACAAAAGTTCTGCAGTTTGTACTCACGAAATTAGTATCTGGAGACACGTAGAGGACACGAACAAACAATGTCGAGTTGTTAGAATTGGATTTAAACACCAAATTAAGTACGAAAACGTTTGACGAAAATTCATGCATCCGTGCGACTGAGAAGTTGATAGATAGAGCGTTTCAAAGCATCACATTAACTCTCGTATTGTGATGGATGACGCTGCAATAGATAAGGATAGATGTTCGCGTTTGAGTGAGACAGAACGATAATATAAGAAATTAAGTTAAAAATATCACTATTATTGACATTTTTAGTTTGGTCTGTATTATTGACATCGTCGGAGTTCAGCCTTCGATTTAGAATCTTCTTAAGGGGATCCTGAAGTTGTCTGTTTTATCAACCAAACACGATTATTTTTCGCATGCACTAATCTTTTTATTGATTGCATAGAATTATAAATCCTTTTCCACAATTAAAGTATAGACAATAACATACAACGCAGTATGCAACTTTATACGGAAAGCGAAAAAAAAAAATTACAGTTTTATTATCAACTTTTGGCGTTGACTCGTAACAATATTGCTTTATATAAAAGTTGTGTGTATTGTAAGCTTAAAACAAGCTTGGTGCGTAGCAATGATTACTTCAGGGAACAATACTATGCTTTTAGAAATTAGCTAAGATCTTTAGTATAAAAGATTAGTGCATTGGAAAAATTTGTGCGATATCAGTATAGTAGAGCAATATAAAGCGTGTTGTCACTTTCATTATCGACAATCGTGTTCCTTCATTTCATTTTTAGTTCTGAATTAGATATGTCTGTATTATCAATGTTCAAATTCGGCCATCTGTCCAGCATCTCCTTAATTTAATTTCTTATATTATCGTTCTGTCTCACTCAAACGCATATATCTGTTCTTATCTAACATCCCAGTAAACAATTGCTAGCAAATTGTCGCCAAATTGGCATCAAACTCGCTCAAAGATTGATGACAAATCCGGTGCCATCTGTGTCAGCAATAAGCTTGTGTTTTGCTAGCAAAGTTTGAGTACATAACGTGACAGCAAATTGGCAGCAAAAACCGTGCAAATTTTGCGTAACATACTGTTTGACGACAAATTAGCAGCAAAAATCGAGCAAACCTTGCGTAACGCTGTCTGACGTCAGACAGCGCTACGCAAGGTTTGCTCAGTTTTTGCTCACAATTTGTCGTCAGACAGCGCTACGCAAGGTTTGCTTTGTTTTTGCTGCCAATTTGTCATCAGGTTACATGTACATTTGCCTGTATTTTGCCATRGATTTGTAATCAAAATATGTCAGCAGATTTTGTTATGTATTTGCAAGTATTTTGTCGACATGGTCTGATGTATCAAAATTTGTATTAAATTTGTATCCTTTTTACTAACAAAATTTGTAGCAAGATTTTACAAGATCTGTTTTTGACAGACTTGGCTATCTGGGATATTGCAGAGTCATCTCTCACAAGATCTGGCACCTACTATCACACGCAATACTGCTCTCTTCTGCTCCATTCAATATCGTACGCGATCGTACGCACGTATGCTTACAAATTTTCATTGCACTAATTTTATGTTAGATTTCTAAGTCTAGTTGTACAAACTTTACGTTGTTCCTGAATGTAATTCGCACCTCACATTATTCCCATTTTATCCAAACAGAATTTTTGTATGAAGCAAATATTCGCACATGTGACAGCTGCTCTAGATGCTATATTGGACTAAGAATAGATAAGAGATATCTAAATTTAAAAAATTTTTTTCGTTTTCGGCGTGAAGTCGATCGGCTTGAGGTACATTAATGTCTATATTTTAATTGTGGAAAAGGATTTTTATATCAAGTAAAGCAATTAAAAGAATAGTATTTTGAAAAATTAATCATGTTTGTCGGTAAAAAAGGACCGACTTTAGGATCCTCTTAATTTTACTACACTGAAAAAAGAGAACACATTTAAAAAAAAAATTTCTTTAATTTTAGTAAATTATTTGTTTACAATTATAAGCGCATTTTTTTAAACTAAGAAATTTTATATATTTATCTGAAGAATACAATTCTTTTATAAAGAAAATCATTTATTAATTATAACAAGTATTTTCTGCAATAAGTAAAAAAATAAAAGCAATAATTTAATGCATATGTCGTAAAAAATAATTTTTACAAGAATAATTTATTAGATAAAAAATTATTTTCTTGAAATGAATAGACGTAATCGGAAAATCACTAATTGATAAAAAATAAAAATTATATTTCAATAATTATTAACTGTATGAAAATATTTGTTATAATTAATAATGATTTTCTTCATCACTTCACAAGAACACAAATAAAGAATCTCATAATGTTGCACCTTTTATTCTATCCTATATTTTTTACTTACGAGAAATAAAATTCCAATCTTTTAACAGTGACACACATTTGCAAATGAACGATTTTAATTCGACACGTTGAAAACATGAATTTAAATATATATTTATTAAAATACTACTTTCAAAATTAAAAGATTTATTTAAAAAATTCATTTACTATATTTCTCAAGTATTGCACTATAATATAAACCTGAATTTGATCTAAATAAACATTTCAACAAGAAGTCATTTTTTAACTTTAATGTTTTATTCAAATTGTGTTTTATATTACAAACATTTTTTTTTTTTACTTAAATAAATCTAATTTTAACAAATATATTTATTAAAATTAAAAATTTTTTTTTCAGTGTAATAACTTTTTTTCTAATCTAGATAGTCAAGTTATAAAAACATTGTATAATACTGGAATTATGAAATGTCAAAAATTTTGCAATAATTGCACTAAGATGATTCGGCAATATTCAGCAATTTCGTTTCAGAATAAAATTTCTAAATATATGTCAAAAAGATAGACAAATGCAATGCAAGATAGACATATTTTATAATTACAGAGGCTCACTATTACAAAATTTCAGTTTTAATACTTGAACATACTAACATTTATGTGCTTGATGTGATTGTGTTATTTATAATGCACTGCGCGGTATTCTTCTTGGGAGAACGCCTAATATCATGCTCTAATATCGACATTTAATTAATATAATTTGATATAATTTAATTTCTTCATGCATAATTATATTTTTAAATGTTTTAAACATAACATTTTTATGAAACAGTAAAAAAATATTTTTTTTAATGATTAAACAATTTCTTTTCAAATTTAATTTTGCAAATATACTGCTAAGATTATGTCATTATAGTTTCTTCAAAATACTTTTCGAAATTAATTGCGCAAACATTTATCAATATTCATATAAAATTAATATTTCTACATTTATTTTATTGCATCCATATAATTGCAGAATACATATCCCATGCAAGATTTTGTCATATTGTTTCATAAATGTTGCGCTATCAGGGAAATAATGGTCGAAACTATGTGAGGATTATCAAGAACGTGAAGAAAACGATCGGAACTGCCAGGACCCTATACTTCCCATAGACATAGTGACCAGATTCCAATCGCTTATGGCACGTCGCGTCAAAGATAGGAGATTGGTGGGAATAGAAAACATTAAAGCATAGGTCCGTACATGCTCAGCGTTTTCGAACGTGGACCCATAGTGTGCGTTACCTGCCTATCCCAATTAATCTCCTACCTTTGATGTGACATGCCGTAAACGGCTGGAATCTATGCGCGTAGATACCGTGCCAGCGATCGGATTAAAAATTTATTTAAAAATATTATACTGAAAGGCCGGAACACAGTCGCTAAAATCTATCAGGAACTATAGAATTCTTTGAGAACTATAGAATTTCATGGTGAAAAACAATTTTTTTGAAACTTGAAGTATTACAAGAAGTTAGTACTTCATATTTTTAGAGTCATTCTTTTTAATTGAATTAACTATTTTTAAAACCTATCGGAATATAGGAAATATAGAATTATTGTCAAATAGAACTGTTAATGAAATTTCCGATTTTTGGAAATAAAGTGTCAACTTTACAAAGATCGCCACGAGATATTGTCCTCGTTATCGTCATTATCGACGGACCAGTCCGTCGTCACTGATATCGACAACGACAAAGCAAAAATGACTTCGACAACGCTTTATATATCCTTCGCCTTTCCATATCGTTCGTAGTTTCCCACGCTGCAATTTTTAAGACAGATCTTTTTCTGTCCAATCATGTGTCCTCGTTATCTGTGTCTTGTGCTTTTGCTTACTGCTGCCCCTCACTATTCCATGTTCATTTCTTCCTTTCTTATCCCTTTTCCTATACTTTTCCACCGTCTCTTTACCTCTTTTGCCATTATCTTAGGGACATTCTTTCAAGGGAACTATAAGTTATATGAGTATTTCTGCGAACTTAATTTCGGGTGCGCGAAATTAAATTCGTAATAATTCTAATCTTGAGACGCGTCAAAACATCGCGCTGAGCATAGTGCTTGGAGATACGCTTAAGCGCGTCCTTCTGAACTGTAATCGGAGCAAAGTAACTGAATCAAACTGAAGTAAACGGCTTTCGGCTATCTGAATTTTCATTCTTAAATGAGAAATATGAAAATATTGTTTACTTGTTACTATTATATATTTATAGAAAAGTTTGTCTTCCCTGCCAGCTCTATTCTGATCATAGCGCGCGCGCAAAGTCTCATAATATTCTTCTGCATTATTAAAATGCGGGGAAATGCTTTTATTTTGGTTATATACTTAGAATCATTTATATTATGCAATGAAATAAGCTAGGTGGTAACAGGAAACAATAATTCAAAAACTTTTTTGTTTATTTTTCGTATTATTTTGTATTTACCCGCATTTATTTGCATTTTTTTCTTTTATTCTGGAGAAGGATTTTTCATTCTGTATAAGGAAAGCAAAGAAAAGAGAAAAGTACGAAATGTGCGTTTGGTTGATAATACAGATGACTCCAGCATCCTCTTAATATCTTTAATTTCTTAAATTATCGTTCTATCTCACTACGCGTACGTCTGTCCTTATTTAATATATTACAGGGCCATCTTTCGCAAGATTTGGCACCTATCACGCAATACTGCTCTTCTTTCCAATCCACATCTGTATTTATAAAACTTTAATCAAGAAAATCTTTTTTCCTAAATCTAGATTTTTTTAATCTTAATTCTAATTGACATTGTTCATGCATGTTGTCCCTAGAGAGCAATCATCACATTTTATATACTGTAGAATTCTTGTATTAAGCAAATATTGTGATCGGGTGACAACTTTATGTGCCAAAAATAAGTGATATTTTTAATTTTTTATATAAAATCGACAATTACCTCCTTCATTTTGCTTACTTTAATTATGTACAAAAATTTTGTAATTGGAAGATTTTTTAAAATGAAGAAATAATTTGCTCCACTTTAGAATCTTTAAACGCCATAAAAATTGCTTAAATCTATCAGAAAGGTTATACTCAGCACACGTACGCGGACCCATATTTTAGTGTTATATTGTCTGCCTATTCCAACCAATCTTCTATCTTTGACGCGACGTGCGTAAGTGGTTGGAATCTAGCCATTATGTTCGTAAATGTCGTGCCAGCAATCGGACTAAAAATTTATTTAAAAATACTGTACTTAAAAGCCGGAACAGTCGCTAAAACCTATCAGGAACTGTAGAATTCTTCGAGAACTATAGAATTTCATGGTGAAAATCAATTTTTTCGAAACTTGAAGTGCCACGGGAAGTTAGCACTTCATAATTTTATGATCATTTTTTTCAACTGAATTAACGAAACTTTCTAAAATCTTTTAGGAAATATAAAATGATTGCAAGTCTAAACAAAACTGTTGATAAAACTTCCGATTTTTGAAAATAAGGTACCAACTTCACAGGCTTCTGTGGAGTGAATATTGTCACCGTTGTCATCGTCATTGATGGATGAATTCATGTCGTCGATGATGACAACGACAAAGCAGAAATGACATCGCTTTATATGTATACTCCTCGCCCTTCCAAGATGTTCGCAGTGTTGATCCCACTTTGCAATTTTTGAGACAGACGCATCCTTTCCCGTCCAATCATGTCTTCGTTATCCATTCTTCTTGTGTTTTTACGTACACTCTTTCCTTTTTCCAAGTTCATTTCTTTTTTTTCTACTATCCTTTTTCCTATTCCCTTCCATCACTTTCATCTTTCAACCCCTCTCACGCCAATATCTCAGATATCTTCTTTTAAAGGAGTTATATAAATATTTTTGCGATTTCAATTTTAGGCGATTCTGTCAGAAAATCACCGAGCATAGTACATGGAGACACGCTGGCGCGTCCTGTTTAATTGATCGAAGCAGAATTCTAGCGGAGAAGAAGAGCTGCTTATCTATAAATTATAATTACAAAAAATATGTTTATATTTCCCATTTTAATTGAAAATTTACAATTATGGAGAGCGAAAATTTTGTTTTATATATCTTTATTAGGAATTCAATTTATCGGTCATCGCATGCGATTTTTAATCGCAAAATTTCTTTTTTGTCATCGATATCTCTGGCTTATATACATTTTACTACTAACAAAGAACATATCACACACTATCTGAGATCAATTTGATGTTCTTTAAAATATTTTGTTAACTTCTAAGGAGAGATCTTTTTAAAATCAGATTTTCCTTGAGTAAGATTTATTATAATTCATTATATCTTTTGCCTAAAAAAAAAACATTGTTTCATTGCCACTAGTTGTTTTGTGTCCTGTAAAGGTTACAAAATTTCTATGAATAAAAATTAAAAAATAATTGTGTGCTAAGTTCATTCGTATATGAAAAAATTACAAAATTAACACAAAAGAAAATTGCATTTTTGAAAAGTAAGATAATTTTAGTATATTGTTTCTATTTTTTGTCTCTATGCAGCGTTTCTTTTATGAGAAAAATATAATTAGACAAAAATAACGATGAAGTGTATTTTGACATTACATTTATGCAAAATTTAAATACATAAAATATTAAGTACACAAAGTTATAAAGTACATAAAAAATAAATGCTTTCATAAAATGTTTTTTATATATCTTACGTTTATGATGATAATTGCTTAAAATTAAATATAAGCATTAAAGATCTTGTGAAAGATCTCATTCCTTAAACTTCATAATTCTTTCACTTCATAAACATGATTTTTAAATTTTTATGTTTAATGAAATATTTCAAAGAAAATCACACACACACACACACACACAATTCAATTCTGGATAGTTGTGATATATTTCCCCCTGTGAATGCTTTCTCCGGTAAGGACGCTATACTAAGAAACTCCAGTGAGGTTTGTATTAGTATCGTCATCGTCATCGTCAACGATGCCATTTTGCCAATATAGACGACGATAAAATTAAAATGACTTCAACAACGTTTTATATATCTCTCGCTCCTTTAAGACGTTGATAATCTTGATCCCTACAATTTCTAGAAGAGATGCATCTTTTCTTCTCTAATCATATGTCTTATTTGTTCTTCTCATGCTTTTGTCTGCCCCCTTGACATACTCTTTTCCTCGCTGATTACCCTTCCATGTTTATTTCCTTCTTTTCTACTCCCTTTTTCCTTTATACTTTCCATCATCCCATTTCTTCACCCTTAACACATATCAATTTCTTATGCATGTGCATTGTATTAAAGGAGCTATGAGTTAAATGAGAATCCAAATCGGAGAATGGAGAAAGAAGAATTAAATGACTTTCTATGATTTTTCAATTATATTCGATCCTGACATGTATCAGAAAATCACTGAGTATACTCTCTAAATAAGAATCAGTGTATTATTCACTGATTTGCAGTGTTATACTTATAACTGTGATTATTAGTGAGTATTCATTGTTTCTCAGCGATTTTGATTAAGAGGGGAGTACTTTTACTAATCAGAATCAGTGTATTATCACTGAAAGACAGTGCATATTTCACTGATTGATATAGTTATAAGTACAGCACTGAAATCAATGAAATTTCACTGATTTCGATTTAGAGAGTAGTACATGCAGATGCGATAATATATTTGAATATTTTTGGAAAATTTACATGTTAGTTATAAAGTATAAAGTAGTAAAGTCAGTTATAAAGTATAATATATAAAATATCACACATAAAAGTTTTCTCAAAAATATTATCTTATACGTTTCAACAATAATTGCTTAGCATCAAATATGAGTATTAATTTTAAGAATTGCTTCATTTTCTAAATGGACATATTAAAAATATGTATCTCTTAGATTTTTATAACATATTTCATGAAGAATTAAATCGATTTTGGACAATTGTAAGATCTCTTGTTATGAAATCTAGTGTAATAGTCTTAATGATCTTTTTCGTGACGCTAGACTTGAAATTTATATCGCCGTGCTATTCCGAATAATTCTTTTTTTTTTTTATTTCGCGAGTGAAAACGCAGTTGTGAAAATTTGCCACTTTGCTATTCCGCACATCGTCGCGTTTTGTTTGATTTTAAAATTTTCGATTTTGTTTAATTTTAAAACATATTTATCCATCGTTTTCTGCTATTGTTTATTTATTTGTTTATTGATTGCACGACTGCGAGAATGTACGTGACATCGATCACCTTTGTTAATGATATTAAAACGCTGTTAGTTATTCATAGTGGTGCAAAATTGTGGTGGACGGATTGCAATAATGTTTGGTGCAGACTAACAATTTATTTTTTGCTCGTTTCCTTTTATTTGTGCAGACTAAGCATTAGAGAATAATGAGTCGCGATATATACAGCTAAGTGGTGTTTCGCATATGCTTTACGTGAGACAGTTTAATGCCTTATGAAGAGGTAGTAGGTAAAGGTAATAAGTTAACTTGTTTTTGCACTTTAAGGAGTCTTTTAAGAAGTCTCCGAGTTCTTTCTTCCAATAATAAGACATTTCTCGTTAAAAGTAAAATCTTTCGCTTCAATCTTCCAATCTATGATTGCGCGCATATAAGATAGTTCATTAAAGTTAAAGCTAATTGAGTGCAATTACGCAATTGCAATATTAAGACAAACATAGGATAAATGTATATAATTCTCAACTACTACTTTTCTATGATATTATTGATAATTATTATCTCTTATTTTTATGGCATTAATGAAAATTATTGCGACTGCAGTAACTGTGTTTCTGGACATTTTCAGTTACAAATACTTTCCGACTAATTTTTTTCATTTTAAAAACATTATTGCAGCTGTTATTGCAGTTTATGTAATCTTGAACTTATCTAATATTTTGCAGTATTTATCGTAATATTATATATTAAGCAAAAAAAAAAAATTCTAAAATAATAGCTATTACACAAATGATTTTTGTGAAATGTTACAATTGTACTTTTCACTAATGCAATCGAATTATTTTGTGAAATTACTTATATCCATTTAATGTGTCATTTATTGTGACGCTTTTAAGAAATTCATAAAAAAGCCAAAATACATGAACAATAAAAGGAAGAAATATATAGATAAACGGTGGAATCGTCTCTCTCTCTCTCTCTCTCTCTCTCTCTCTCTCTCTCT